>JAOBAY020065284.1:0-16021 GCA_025331085.2 Zoanthus sociatus
TGGCTGATAGTATACGAGTAGCTCAGCCAATCAGATTACGGCATTTGCATTAGTATACTAGTAGATTTTTACTAATTATTATTATTATTACTATTATTTTTATAAATGATGTCCATATTAGGCAAGACCACATGGTGCATGTACCAAGAAGTAACTTCATTTCACACTCTCGTTGGTAAAGATTTTAATGTTTTTTATATTGTTTGCATTCTGAGTAATTAAGGAAATAAACAAAAAAAAGGCTGCAGTTAATGACCAGTGAAATGTGCTTGTAGCCATCTGTGAGTTTCTAGAAACTATAATTTTGTAAGAGTTGTAGTCTGTTTCCACCAAAAAGAATAAAATCTTTCCAGTGGCTCCCCTGAGTAGATGCCAAAGGAGTTGATATTTCTCTTTTTCTTTGCCTGGTCTTAGAAACTACCAGTTAGTGAAAGTTGCTGACTGCAATCTTTTATTGAAGACCATGATTTAATAAAAAAAAATTTTGAAATGGCAAAACTGAATTACAGCTGTTAATATCACACTATTGTCGATTGTTATTAGGTTCAAGTTTTGGTGACTGGTGAAAATGTGCAAACTCTAAATTCTTGGGCAGATGAGCAGCAAACCATTGTGCAAGTAAGTTAGAGAAGAAACAAATTTACAAATCTTTGCTATCCTTATTAATTATTTAACATATTTAATTAGCAGAATGCAACTTTTGGTAAAAGTTAAAATAAAAAGATTATCATTTCAGAATTTGAGATTAGGGTGCTGCCAGTATCTCATTCATTATAAAGGTTAGTAGCTTCTGGCAATGTCTGATACCAGCTCTCCATATGACGCTGTGAGTTTGGATTGAAAATGTTTAAGATATCTCCAAATATTCTATCCAAACTCACACTTGAACCACAGGAATCACTTGAACTTGATAAGTCTTCACATCATGAAACCAAAATTTCAACAATCATGATTTGCATTTTCAATTCCAATATTTAAAATACCCTGAATGTGTAAACAAACAATAGCTTTCTAAAACTTGATGATGTCATTACGTGACTTCCCGCTTACCAAATTGAATCTGCAAGGGAAAGAGTAACATGGCTTCAAAGTTATGATCTTTAAACAGTTATTTTTCCTTTGTTGCCAATATTTAGTTTATTTAGACTGAACTACTTTGTGAGCAGTCAAATAAAGGTAATAGCTCTTATTTTAACCTATTAAATTGTTTCTGACTTGAGATTCCATTATGGATCTGTTCATCTTGAAAGAAAATTACAGACCTAAAACATTGGATTTCAAATATTGTTACTTTCACATTTCCTATACAAGAGCAAAATATGAAAGAGAATTTTTTTTTAAAAGCTAAAGTTAATATTAGGTCATTTTGTGAGCCTAATGGCTGATGGGACTCTTACTTTATATGTGTTAGTTAACAACAATGAACATCATATTTTATGTTTTTTTCATTTACAGCTGTTAAAATCATTTGCAAGTCTTGGACAACCAAAACAAGAAAGTGATGATGATCACCTTTTAATTAATGGTCTTACTACAGCTGTACATTCTCTTGGTGAGCTCTTAGGAAAAAAAGACAAATTGGAAAGGAATGAAAACATAGAGAATAAAGGCCGGATAGTTCTTATCACGTCATTTAAGAGGTAATTGAAAGTTAAAAATAAGGTAATTCTGGAGGTTTTTCATTTATTGGAGGTTTTTCATTTATTCTTGGAGTTTATTCCCTCACCTATAATCACCAGTAGTATAGATAATACCTCTGCATTTTCTCCCCTAATACTGTTGGAAATGATCCCTCTTCCCCTTCTCACTCAATATTATAGGAAATGATCCCTTTTCACCTTCTCACCCAATACTGTTGGAAATGATCCCTCTTCCCTTTCTCACCCAATATTGTACGAAATGATCCTTCTTCCCCTTCACCCAATACTGTAGGAAATGATTGGTCTTCCCCTTCTCACCCAATATTATAGGAAATGATCCCTTTTCCCCTTTTCACCCAATACTGTAGGAAATGATCCCTCTTCCCTTTCTCACCCAATATTGTATGAAATGATCCTTCTACCCCTTCACCCAATACTGTAGGAAATGTTTGTCTTCCCCTACTCACCCAATATCGTAGGAAATGATCCTTCTACCCCTTCACCCAATACTGTAGGAGATAAACACTCTACATCCTCTCCTCTAATACTGTAGGAAATTATCCCTCTTCCCCTTCTTGCCAATACTGTAGGAGATGATCCTTCTTCCCCTTGTCCCCCAATACTGTAGGGGATGGTCCCTCTATGCTCTCTCCCCAGATACATGTACTGTAGGAGATGTTCCCAGTATCCCTTTTCCCCCATATTATAAGAGATGATCCTTCTACCCCTTCTTCCCCAATACTGTAGGAGATGATCCTACTTCCCCTTTATCCCCAGTACTGCAGAATGTAGATTTTTATCCCTCACAGAGTATTTTTGTAGAACATTCCTTTAACCTTCCATTATAGTTGATAATTTCCCTACCCTATAATCTCCAGAAGTCTAGATCTATGATATCTCTACCCCCTCTTTCCTAATACCCGTAGAAGATGATCCCTCATCCTCTTTAGCCCTTATACTGGAGAATATCATATTTGTATATTAGGTTGTAGTTTAATTTTAACCTCTGGTTTATTTTTTTCAAACCAGTTCATTGTTTTTGAACCAGTTTATTTTGTTAAACCTGCTTATTTATCAACTGTCTGAAAAAAGGCCTTTAATTTTTGGGGTGTGGATGAAAAATAGGGGCCTGGCTTTTTTCGAGGATTCTTAAAAAGAATAAAAAGAGAGAAAAAAAATTTTCGTTTTCTCAGTTCTTTTGCATCTCACCAACCACCCCTCCCTTCTTCTTTTGTCATTCTGCTCCTATACCTAGTTATTCCTAACCCCCCACTTCACTACCTCTCCTCTAATCCCCCATGTAACCTCATTCTAACTTATTAATAATTCTCAACCTTATAATTTATAGGTCCCAGTCTCACCACAGCCAAAAATTCTAATTTAGTCATTAAGAATAAACTAGTTTGAACAAAATTTTAAAAATAAAGTAGGTTTAAAAAAATGAAACCAGTTTTAATTAAAAGTTTCAAACTGGTTCAAAAAAATTTAAACCAGAGGTTAAAATTAAACTACAACATATACCTTGGCACCGAATATTAGAGTAGATTATCTCCCTATTCCCTGACCCAATACTGTTGAAAATGATCTTCTTTACCCCAATTTTGTTGGAGATGATTCCCCTACCCTATCTATTTCAGTAGTAAATTGGTCCCTTTGCACCATTTTGCCCCAATAAAAAGTTATTCTAGGGGATGATCCATCTATCCCCTCTTTCTCAGTATCAGAGAATATGAATTTTTACCTTTCATTCCAATACTGTTGGCAGATGATCTTCATTACCCCAATATTGTGGGAGAGGATTTCCCTACCCTATCTATTCCTGCAGCAGAAATGATCCCTCCACACCACTCCCCCGTAATACTGTAGGAGATGATCCATCTATATCCTCTTAACCAGTACAACAAGAGAATATGATATTTTTACCTTTCATTCCAATACTGTAGGAGATGATCCATCTATCTCCTCTTCACCAGTTCAAGAGAATTTGATATTTTTACCTTTCATTCCAATACTGTAGGAGATGATCCATCTATCTCCTCTTCACCAGTACAAGAGAATATGATATTTTTACCTTTCATTCCAACACTGAAGGAGATGATCTTCCCCACCCCATATTGATAGACAAGATTATCCTACCCTATCCTCTACAGTAGTCTAGAAAATCCCTTTACCCACTTTCCCCTGGTGTTTAATATATAAATATGAATATGTTCTGTAGTGAGGGACATGCAAACTCTTTGGTTGCCTCTGTGAGTGATGCCATGAAACAGCTTGAAACAGGTGTATCAAAGGCTGGCAGGTAAAAAAACTTTTAGACAGTTTGCATTTTTGAGAGGAGTAGCTCGTAATTAAGCTTTTGCATTGTCAATTCCAAAACTGTTTCTCAAATGCTTTGAAGGTAATTGAATTAAATAATTAAATTTCCAACATGCAATGAGTGTTATATGTTTACTGTATGCTCCTGAAAAATCCATAATTACTGAGAATGAGATTGTAGACTCTTTATCTGGAAATTTACCTTTGCAAAACAAGAAACTGACCATTTAAATCTCTTTACTACTGACATTTCTTACAACATTTTTTAAAACTTCGTTTGATTATGTTTAGACTATGGTTCTAGAATTTTCTTCCCTTTCTTTTCAGTTCAGTTCCTGTTCAATTCATTGACCTTGTAATGTTGCATGTGGTACATAGTGGAGATAGCACAAAAATCTCGGAAAAGTCTATTAAGGTACAGTACCAATCATCATCATCATCATCCACATTTAAACATCTATTTTCCATGCTGGAATGGCTTAAAGGGGATTTTTAATGGCTATCTTCCACTCACTTTGATTTTCTGCTAGATCATAATCAATCTTCAGAGATTTTAAATCACTATTCACAATTTGGTACCAAGTCTTTTGAGCTCTACCCTTTCTTTGCCGCCTTTCAACAACTATATGTTATTTCTTCCCCATGCTATCATCACTACATCTCTCTACATGGCTAAACCTCCTCAATCTACCTCATCTAATGTAGTTCCTAATGTTATCAAGGCCAAAATGCTTCCAGAGTTCTGAAGAAGCCTCACTTATCCATCCCATCATTCTCATATCATCATCCACGCTTCCTCTTGCCCTTCACTTCAAACTCCAAATTTTTCTCAAGACATGCCCATCATCCCTCCTTAACCTATGCCCGTACCATTTCACTCCATTCATCTTTGCCATCTGTTTGCCTTTGCCATCTGAATGTGGATTGAATATCATAGGCAAGTTGTATATTGGGAGTGGAGGAGCATGTGTACATTTGGCAGAGGCTGATGGATGTGGAAAGCATATATCGCCTGTCCAACCCAATCATAAAATTAATGGAAAAATATGGAACCGATGTTAAATTAAAATTATAATGATGATTATGATGGCAAGTTACATATAATACTACTTTTTCACTCTTGTGAATCTGTCCAGCAGTTTCTGTCTAAGCAAAGAATAATAATATTAATTTTATAATTATATTAATCATTCATTTTGTATGAACTAACAAGTTGCTTTTCAAACCAAGTACAGGTATTAATTTCGTTCCCTTAAAGGAACTTTTTCAATTAAATTTTATAAACTAACTAAAAGTCTAAATTGCTAGTACACAAAACATTAAATAAATGTTAAATCAGTCTTAGAATGATGGTCGCATGGATGGTCGTCATTCACATCTTGTGACTTGTAGCTTTTAACATCAATTAAAGTATTACGACATGGGAATTAAAACTGACTCTAACTTGATGTATTTGATAGGGATTGTCAAATGTGTCAGTGTCAGTGCAATCCGTTAAGGTGTCACAACTTGTGTCAAAGATCAGTCTTCTTGTCCAGAAACACTATAATCTCAAATCGACAACTGTCACTGGCATTCCTATGAAGGTAAAGAGATTATACCTTAGTTGTCTAATATATATTTTTTCATGTAAAAGTAAAATTGAGTATATTATGACTCCTTTAGGTATAAAAGGAATTTTGATTACCGGTAGAATTGATTTTTGTGGCTTTTTTTGTATAAATTTCAGTACAAATTCCCTCTTTTCATCTAAGTCTATTTGGTGATGTTTGAGGGGTTTTCCAAAAAAATTGAATTTCTGCATGCACTTGACTTAAATGCTTGACTTAATTAATACTCGACTGTCTCTACAGCAGGTCAACTTTCCTACTGAATCACCTTGGATAGGTTTACACTAAAAGTTTGAGTTACAAATTTTTTTATTCTATTCAAACACTTTTTTGTTTGAACTTTAGTTTAAGATACATTATATTTTTGTGAAAAAAATTCATTATCTCTTCAATGCCAAGTAACTGTCAAAGCCCTGGACATTTGAGTGTCTTTCTGTATTTTTTCCTTTTATTGCTGTTCATTTTTTTAAAGAATTAAATTTTCATTTATTCTTTTTAATTTAATTTCTTATTACTCTGAAGGAAGAACAGCAGTCTGGAAGCTCTGCCAATTATGATGTTGAAATTCTCCATCCAGCAGAGGCCCATCATGAAATTTCTGTCTTTGGTAAGTAAGTTAGTATTTTACAATACACAAACATTTAACTTTCTAGCTCTGTTATCTATCTTTGTTTTCGTTTTTTGCTTTCACTTCTTTTAAATTGATTTTTATATTGAATAATTATAAAGAAACAATGAATTCAATGAAACCAAGACTAATAAAAATTAATTTTTAAAAGCAAATGTTATATGACAAAAATTAATTTCTAATTGAAAACATGATGTGAGAGTTCTTGGTACAATCTGTATGATAGCTATATTGACTTTAAGTTGTAGCCACATTCCACAAGCATTGCGCATTTACTGCTACTAATATTTGTTGGCAATGTGAGCCTGTTTATCAGCTATGCAACGCTGATGAGGCCAAAAAAGCTGAAGTAGCTGTCCATGTCACTATTTTTAGGTAGATTTAAGAGGTAAAGCTTGCTACCAACGTTTCCTTTGTGCCAATTTTAGTGGCTTCAAGTGAGCTTCTAGTACATTTTATTTTATTTATTTATTTTTTTCTGTACTGACAGTAGAATCATGTGTTGTAATTTAGTTTAAAGTTCTTTTTTTTACCTAAATATGAGTGTCTTACATTGTTGGTACCTAGTAAATGCTGAAGAAGATGTTACAATTGTTGTACATTTGATAAGTCTAGCTTTAGTTTTTTAATGTTGCCATCTAATTAGAGAATGTTCATATTATCAAGTCTGTTAAACCAGTTAATAATTTCTTGATTTTCAGTATAACATAAGCTATCTATTTCCAGTTACTGTGCTTCTTTTGAATGGATTTTTGATTAGTAAGTTTATTTATTAAAGTGCAACTAACTCTTTTTATTATGTTTCAAATTATTTATCATTATACAATATTATTTGCTTTTGTGAAAATGTTTTTGTTTTTTTCTTGTTTTTGGTCAGACGTTACATTTTTTTTAATACTTTGAGCTTGTAAAATTTCCTCCATCTTGGTTTAAGGCCGCATCCTGATTGATACTGCTAATAGCCATATGTGACGTTATTCTCATCTTTAATTTGTCTAAAAATAAACAGAACTTTATGACAATTTAAAATCGTGAATACACAAATAAGTTTGTTGAATAATGTCACTTTCAAAAACTAAAACCAAGATGGAGGTAACTTCTGGAGTTTCAAAGTTTTAAGGGAAGGTATGTTTATTACTGGGAGGGGAGGGCTGGAGAATTCAGAGCAATTTTTCCCAAAAAATGTTAGACCCTCCCCAGTTATTTTAAAATTAAAGTTATGACCCTCCCCAGGGAAGTACCAACAATACTCATAACCCTCCCCCCAGCCCCTATATAGATGAATTAAAGAAAATTTTGCTCGCAGCAGTCAATATACACAGCATGAATTTTGAATATGCAGGTCATCAGACTCAGAGAGTGACTTTGTGGAACAAAGTATTGGCTCGGTTACTTCTGCTTCTAGCGAATCAAGTGATTGAAGTGACTTCTCAGAGGGCTGTTACGCAGTAACAGAGGCCACCACTTAAGCTTCCTCCTCTGGTTATGGACATAAACGAACCAGAGTACAGCGGCACAACTTTGTTTCGTGGGCTCAGATTGACTTTTAAGGACTTTATAAACTTGCTCATATTGATTTTAAGATAACTTGCAAAATTGTACATAGAGATGTGTTATCACTTTGCTGAAAATAGTGGTTTTCTACTACTGAGTACTTATACATACATAGCTACTTAATGACGATAAGCAATTGAGATAATTCAGTTTTCACGTGTGAAATTAGAGATCAAGAAAGCATCAAGTTACATTCTTAAAGTTTATAGGGTGGATTTAAAGTTAGGTCATCACCCTCCCCTAGATTAGCTTTAAGTGAAAGATGTGACCCTCCCCTTAGCTTGCAAATTTCATTAACATGACCCTCCCCTCTCAGGCTCCAGCCCATCCCCCCCCTCCAATAATAAACCTTGCCTTTCCTAAGAAAAAAAGAAGATTTGATCAAAATCAAAAAAGGTTTTGTCATAAGTGCTTAATCTTGTACGATAAATAGTTTGATACAAAAGCAAGAAAAAGGGTTCGTTGCACTTTAAATGTCTGTTGGTCCTAAGGTGAACTGTGTGGAAACTCAGTATCAGGCGTCAGTGGTGGAAGTTCTGGAAAGAAAGATAATTCAAGCACAAAGGATACAGTTATCATGAAATGGTGCACTCCGAAAAATAACAGTGCATCAGGTATGCGATAAAATGTTTGAAGTCGCCAGTAGCGTATTTCATCATCTAGATCAACACACCATCAGAATTGCTTTTCAGTTGGTACAGGATTAAATGGAGCCGAAACCAATTGTAGAATTGCACGCAGTTTTGGTATCCTGCTTTTGAACAGTAACTGTTTTGCTACTTATTCTCAGCAGCATTTATAGTTACTGTATTTCTGTTCAGATATACAGTATTTATTGTCTTTATGGTACCAATTACCCCATATATAAGTGCTGCACCTAAGTAAATCTGATGCAATTTTTAAAAAAATAAGGAGAAAAAACTTTGCTTATAGGCACACCCAATTTTTTTTAACCCAGATACATGCAAGGGGTTTGGGTACAAAAATGAGCGTATCCTTTTTAGTTGTGTAAAATATCAGAAATATCAATAACAACAACAAAATATTGATATAAACATGGAATGTCAATACCAATGTTTCCACCTTAACAACAAAACTTCTAATGTCTCTAAACAAATTTAAACTAACAATTTAAACATTTAAAGCAAAATGTCAATGTCCTGTTCATTGTCAAGTTCATCGTCAAGCTCATCGTCAAGTTCATCTCCATCTGGTTCCCCTTCTGTCTGTTGCTCATCACCTTGCTCGTCATTATAATTAAAATAGTATTTTTTTCACGTCTGTCTAACTTGCATATTTTAACGGTTTAAAGGTGCATGCGCCTATATTCGGATATAAGCGCATGCGCCTTTAAATGCAGTGTGCTTATATGCGGGGTGACAGGGTATGTGATTAACTTAGTTTGAAGTTGATCATTGCCCTCAGTAATGTGAGAAACTGTCATTTTTAAAAAAATATTAGCCTGGGGGTATTGCTAAATATGGGCAATATATAGGTACTGTATTTGCTGCTGTGTAGGGAATGGTTGTAAAGCTGTTTTTTCTATGGAGGTGCTGCCATGTGTGGGCTATGTAGGTGCTGTATGTGCATTGTTAATGGTATGGTTTTCAGGCAGTTTACTTTAAACTAAATCCTTTACAACTCTAGTGCCTCATGGAGCCGGGGCTTATCTCTTGGATGAGAGTCTTTCACTCCCTGTGGACGGGACACTAATCCATCACAGGTTAGCTCCCAGCAAATGCTGGTACTCATTTACCTACCCTGGAAGGATGGAAAGCTGAGTTAGATTAGGCAGAAAGGTCGCACAAATATTTGAATCTCGGCAAACTGCTGGGATTGAACCTGGGGACCTTGTGGTTTCAAAGCAGAGATCTTTTAACTGCTCCTACCATGTCCGCAAACAGATAGATATTAGTGTTTCTCAATCACAAATTGTTTGTAGCACTGGAAAGTAATATTTTCTTATTGTGTTGATTAATCAACAATATGTTGAAAAGTTTGAACCTTCCCGTAGTTAAAGCAAAAAGCTGACGTTTTGAGTATACGTAAGTCTTTTGTCAGAGCAATATATTTGATGAAAGACTTACACTTGAAGAAATGTTTGCTTCCCAACACACCTTCACCATTTTAATACAATTTGAAGTTTTTTGATTATCATAAACAGACTAAATCAAATAGAACGCACTCTTGATCTGTGACAAAAACAATGTCATATTACAGTAATCTCAAGAGATACTTTAAACTTTCTGTTACTGACAAATTTAATGCCATTTGTGACAGCTTTGAAACTTGTGTTGATCCTTGTTGATGGTCTCAGTATGACTCAGAAGCATATTTTCTTACCCCTGTTGTAGTTTTTTGTAAATTTATTATGATATTATACTTCTGTGTTTGATATAAACTGTTATGTTTAAAATTATATAATTCACCATTGCAGAAAGTCCTTCATAAATGTGAGGTCGGCCTTTTTCACCCTAGAGTTGATTAAATCTTCGTTTGCTTTGTTGCCAATGCACTTTGAGTGGTTTTTGAAAAATCTTTTTAACACGTACATGATTTTCTTGGCTTGTGAGATCCCTCTGATTATTTTTAGAAATGCTTTAAGGGTAGGTAGCTATTGATAATGTGTTCAAAATCATGTTTTTATAGAGCTCCAGCCGTGCATTGGTTCATACAGAGTAACGCCAGTTGAGGTAAGCAACAGTTTGCTATTTTTACCGTTCCATTGGTGATTTTTTGCTCCAGTATGGAACGGGAGTAGTGGCAGGCTGATGGACAATTCTTTTACAAAATCCATCCAGAAAGCATTTGTGCATTTCAGAAATGAAAATGTGAAATAAAAAGTGAGTTAAACTTGCGTTACTATACTTATGATGCCTATAGGTCAGCAGCAGAGTTGAGTATTAAACTATCTTAGAATGTACCAAACAACAAATATCCATTTCCGCAAGCTCTGATTCGCTTCCGTAACTTGCGATATTCAAGACTATTAGTTGATTTTGATGCAAAATGACAGGAAGCGTGCTTGCTAAAAATGAAAAAGGTTTGCATTGTTTGTTTCTTTAAAAATAAAGTGCACGTTTATCCCATTTTTTTAGTAAAAAAAAATAATACTATACAGCTATTCCCAACAGGGGTAGTGCCAATCGCTAGATTATATACCTTGACGTTTCAGCAAGGAACGTTTTGAAATACAGTTTCTTTAATTGTCATAATTTTATTTGTTATCTGCGAAAATAGTCCTTCGATCAGGCTCAATGATTCAGCTTGTTAAATAAAAGATTAGAAGAACTTACCCAGAATGCGAAGTGTTTTCACACTCATGCGTGTGGGTTTTGTATAATGAACAGAGGTTGCCTTTAAAATGAATGGTAATATTGTTTAGCAACTAAAGTATTCTACAACCAGGCTTTGGAGATGTAATTTTAAATGAACAGTAAATTAAAAACACAGTATTTGCCATAACCAAAGTCATGTCCGGAAGTATGATTGTCTCAATTGTTCATTATATTTAACTTTTTCCAAGTGAGTTAATCTAAAACATTAGAAAAAGTCGAAATTTAGAGTTAATGCAGAGTTTACAATGGAAATATAGACGTTATCGTATCTAAGAGCCTGGCAATGTTTGGCACAATATTACCTAAAGTTATTTTCATAGATTTTACCTGAAATACAAAGAGTTATGGCACATTCATTCTTTTGTTTTTTGACTTGTGAACTTTAGCCAAACTTGCCATGTTAGTCGTAAAAATTTACTCATTTGTGCAGAGCTTTCAGAACAAGCTGGCGACCACTGGAGCTCCGCCGGCTAGTTCATGTTTCTTCGCTGGCTACTTTTTCCTGATGTGAGATCTAAAAAGTTCAATAATTTGGCGATTTTGTAAGATTGAGCCTTAATCAAAAGTAAGAGAACTTTGTTTTGGAATTGCACTTGATTTGCTTAACGTAATCCCTTAAAATGTTCATGAGATGATCCATGGATGTCAAATCCGGTTTATCTCTGTTCATAGCCGCCTACTTTTTTGGAGTAACCATTTAGTTCAAAACATTCTGAAAGCCCTGCTTGTGGTTTTATAATCTTTATTTCATTTTTGCTTTGTGACTTGACAAATGCCTTAGCCAGTGTCCAAGCGTTATAAGTTTTTAAAAAGACATTCCTTCAATATTATATCTAAAAAAAGCAATTATGATTCAATTCAACAGGTCAGTAGCAGGCCAGCAGCTTGTCTCATTCAGTTTCTGCTACAAGGTAAACAAGATGTTCATTCTTACAAGTTTAAAAGGATTAGACTTTGAAAGTGCTTCGGATCTTTGCAGACAACAAGAAACAAAATGCTAAAGCCAAGCATGCTTCAAAGAAGTCATTAAAGCTGTTTTGTTACCGTGATTAAACTACTACAAGAGGCATTTTGCAGAAATATTTTGCTTAATGCGTAACAGCCACCTGGTTAGCCTAGTTGATAAGTTGCCAGTGTACTGTGCAAGAAGCTCGGGTTCGATTCTCAGCTGGACCAACACTCAGGGTCTTCAAATATTTGATGATTTTTAAGGTGCTGCCTTTGCTTTAATATCTGCAAATGGTTACTAGATCTTAACGTCTTCTCAGAAGGATATGCGATGCCCAGTATCCCAACCCTCTATTGCAAAGAGTAGGGTAGTGATCCTGATGTTGTGTGGTCGATCTTTTCTACTGAGAGCATTAATATTATATAAAAATTTGTGAGCCACTGTAGCGGACGATCTAAGTCTCTCAACTTTCAACTCTGTACTTGTTGTAAAGTGCATTTAAACATTCACATGGATAAATGTACTACAATCAATCAATGAATTTATGTATTTATTTATTTATTTATTTATTTATTTATTATTAATGTTTTAAGACATTGCTGTACCTGAAACTATCCTCTATTGATAGGTCGTCAAGTTATGCTTGAGCAACCAAGAAAGTCTGGTGGACGAGTTGTGTCTCATATTTTGGTTAGTCATGGAGGTGGGTTGACCTGTATTACAGGCTACAGAAAATTGTTCATTTGCTATTCAGTCAATTTCTATTAAAGCATACCATTGTAATACTTATAAGGTCTTTTTTATGATTAACTTTATGTCACTCAATTGTAGTCATCTCTATTATCATTATCACACTGTCATCACTGTAACCGTTGTAAGTAAGACTAATAGCGTTCTGATTTTTTTCTCCACTGCCATGCCCAACGTCATTATAATCAACATTGTCATCATTGTCAACATCATCACTGTCACCTCTATCATCATTTTCGTCATTACTATAATCATCACATCCATGACCATAATCATCACTAATGTTGTTGTGACTGTCATCACTTTTATTGCCTTTATCATTATTGACTATCATCATCATTACAACCATTTTCATCAGTATCATCCCTGCCTCCACCGTCATCACTATCATCATCACCACTATCATAAATTCATCATCATCACCATCACCATCATCTTTACCACTATACATTACCATCACCGTTTTCACCACCATCAATGTAATTGTGACTACCAACACTTTTATCGCCACTATCATCATGACTACCATCATCACAACCCTTTTCATTACCATCATCCCCGCCTTAATCGCCATTGCTATCATCACTACTATCATCGTTACTACTATCATCACCACCATCATCAGTATTAACATCATAACCACTATCGTCATCAACACTATCATCATCACCAGTATCAACATCACTGCCCTAATTACTGTGATCATCATCAGTACTATCATCATCATAGTTAAGATTGATCACCACTAGTATCATGATCAGCAATTTACCGTTATCATATTACTTTTATTTTTTTCTCAAAATTTTTTTCTGTAGGAGATATTTTCATCCATTGTATCACAACATTGCGAACTCCTATGGAAGATCCACCATCCATCAGTGAAGGCTGTGGAGGTCGAGTCACAGATTACAGAATAAATGTGAGTGTAGTTAAACAGACCAAACTTAATGGATTTGTTAGGAAGTGAGACAAATTAGTCGTGCGTTACAGTACATGATGCTGTAAAAAACTACTGAAACGTTCATAACAACAATGTTCTTGAACAGCAATACTGATTTGATATTTGTACTTTGAAAACATTAAGTTAACATCAGTGGATATCCAGTAAATGTAAATGAGAGAAAAAAAGTCATTCCTTAGTTTAAATATCGGACTATTCTAATCTAAATATGGCATTGCTAAATTTTGAATATTTACTAAAAACAGTCAGGGCAAAATTCTCACGGCTTATTATTGGTTGGTTGTCTGCTTAAAAATGCAGTCTTTTCATACAAAATTTGGTATGTGAGCAGCAACATCTTCTCGTTTTGTTGCAGCATTCTTACGCAGAATTTACTTGTTCTTTTATTTGATACATACTCAAAGAAACAGCAATGTCCAAATGTTGATGAGATTGCCACCGGTAATGTTGAAATTGAATTTTTGGCTTTGATTTGAAGAAATTATCAGTCTCCTCCTTAAAATAATTAAGTAATGTCAAGTGTGTCTTGTAAAATTTCACTTGTGTTTTCGGCATTTCCAAATCACCCTGCTTCCAGGTTCGCGATTCGAGAAAATGAAGGTAATTTTAAACTCATGTATGAATAAAACTCTAATTTTACTCGGCATATGCGACTATATTTTCAAATAATTTTTATAATTGAGTCTGACATCTTGAAAACAAATTGCAAGAATACCTACTAGTTATTTGTGTAACATTCCTAACAAGGCATTACCTCTAACTTGCAGGATTATGGAGAATTCATGAAGATGAATCGTTTGGCGCCTTTCTCATGGTTCAAAAAGAAGGGTCAAACACCGCTTACACGAGGTATTTCAACTGACGTCATTGCGGCCATGTTGGGCGTAAGAAACGAATTTTGATTATTTCTTTAATTTTGTTTGGGACACCCACATGGCTGCTATTTCTATTATCTTTTGTGTCTCTCGGGATTGTGTGAAAACAAGAAATTAAACAAGGTTGTTTTTCGAAACTGTAGTAAATTTACACTTCAAAAACAACTATAACACAGTAAAAATATTACTTTACTTAGTTTTGTCAGCACCACGCCATATTGATTCCCCTCACCCAACCTGATAGAAAACGTAATTTAAGGAAATCAAAGAAGAAAAAAGAAAAGACGAAAAAATATGCCAAGACAAAACCAAAAACTAGAAGCCGGTAGTGACGAGAAGAAAAAAAGGACAGAATTTAGCAAAAAGTTGGGGTGAGGAAATGAAAAGGATAGAGTAGTGATACGAGGGGACAAAGAAAATAATAAAATGAGAGAAATTACAAAAACAATGAAAGAGTAGCGAAGGATTGATAACAAAAGAGAAGAGACTAAAGAATCGAAATTAAAAGGGAGTGATGAAAATGAAGAGAAAAAAGGGAGTTGTGAATGGAAGAAAAAGAAAGAAATGAAAAAGAATAGCAGAAGGAGAAAAATGAGAAAGAAGAATTTAGTAGAATTAGGGTGAAAAGAGAAAAGGATTTGAAGGTACAAAATGAAACGTAAATAAAAAAAAGAGAAGTAAAAAGGAAAAGAAACTGCAGTGAAGTGAAGGAGAGAGAAAAAAGGGAAGAGATAAATAAGAAAAGAGGATCGAAGTGTTTTGAATGGAGGAGAAGAATGGTGAAAAGAAGAAAGGAACAAAAAAAGAAGAAAAGAAAAGAGTAGTGAAGACCGTACGAGAAGAGAAAAAAGATGGCAAAGAAAGTTGAGTAAAAAAAAGAGAGAGAAATCATAAAATATAGACAAAAAGAGAATAAAAGAGAAGTGAAAGTAGAACAAAGAATTGAGTGGAGAGAGAAGAAATGATAATATTAAAAGATAAAAGAAGGTAACTTGTGACTCAACAGGTGATGTTATTCATTCAAGAAAATCACGCAATTATCTTCATAATGGATAATTTGCACCAAAAATTCTATCTGTTCAAAAGTTAAATTTAATACGTTGTTGTCATAATTTTGTGTTCAGCTGTTTCCCAGCTTGAGCGGAGTACTCGCTACTGGCCAATGGTTATTAGTGAAACAGTGTTGTGCAATATGACACAGCTATTGGAACCACTCCCGACTCTCATTGTTAAGGAATCACTCACAGAAAATGAAGTGCTTGAGTGCAAGAGGGTAAGTAAACTGTTTCTTAAGGAACACTAACGTTTTGAACTGGAGTCCTTCACTAACGTTTTGAACTGGAGTCCTTCACTAACGTTTTGAACTGGAGTCCTTCACTAACGTTTTGAACTGGAGTCCT
>JAOBAY020065285.1:0-12372 GCA_025331085.2 Zoanthus sociatus
TATTCATCTGATTCATTCGTGGCAGCTCTGTCTCATGTGATTTTCTCCTCGGTTGCCTAGCACGTGATCAATTTCTTTTACTTCTTTGTAAACAAGATTCCAAAATGTTACATGAACAGCAGCCCGACTCAACCAGGCCGACTATCATTGAAATTTTTTTAGAGAATTCGTTGTTTAATCCTTAGAACTACTGTAAATAATCTGCCAAAAATCGAGTCTGTAAAAAACCATTTTGTCTGTTACTAGTGCCTAGGCCTACGCTCTTTTTCCCAACATTGTGATGCCTGCTAATTTTTTAAAGCCTTTTCGCTCGTAATTTCCCGTTGTTTAATCATCGAAGCAGAGATAAATATTGGTTGTTCAATCCATTATTTGATCTTGTAAGCTTAACTGCATCGAGTTGTAAACAAATTCATTTATAATTTGATAAATTTTAAACTGAAACTGGTAATTTTTCGTTCAAAGTGCAGGAAAGTGCGGAAAAAGACAAATAGTGCGAAATAGTGCGGAAATTGGTCAATAGTGCGGAATCGCACCATCGCACTTTACCAGATGCCCTGTTAAAGGTATATTTTTAAGTTTGCAAATTGCATGCATTTTGACATTTGACTACACAATTTATGAATTCCATCCAAAAATTGCTCTGGCAAAAGCCTGTAAAGCTATATATGTTGAATATTCATCATTGAAGTCATAAGAGAACCTGCAAAAATTTACCTTTCGCCAGCCCTTATTTGAAACCCTAAAATTGCATAATTTTACTCAACCAACTGTGGTCTTTGGTTCTTATGTTTAGACAAATATCTCAGTACATGCTGGCACAAAACCCAGATTTTCATGTTGTGGTATTTTATTCTGTTTTATACCAACAGAAAGTAGTAAACTTTTGACGTTTATTCTTTTAGAGGACGCAAAACCTTAAAGCAATTAGAAGAAAAATGAGTTAACACCAACCTCATTTTAACTAATTTCAAACCTGTGATCTTCACTATACAAAGTAATTGCCAAATGTTTTTGACAGAAAAATAACAGAATCCCCAATTTTGATTTAAACTATAATTTAAAAAAAAGCTGATTATGTACTGATATCCAAGCTTTGTTTACAATGTTAATTAGAGTGAAAACCTTACATTATGTTTGTCATAGTAAAGGACAGTATTGAGTGTTTATAGAAATATACTTTAGTCTGTATCTTCTCGTACAAACCCCTTTCAGTATTGAATAATCTATTAGTATTTATATAATTAAGCTATTTTAAGTTTCAAGTTCATAATTACTGTATATTGATTTTAACAAATGCTTAAGCAGAGTTTTCATTAGTAGTCAGGACCCGGGTACCAGTACCCGTTTACTTTGATCAACGTACCTGTGTACTTGAGGTGAAAGATGCTAAAGTTTACAGCTTCAGACCTCCAGACTAACAAACATGTGCCCACCTTTTTTTGTTATGGTGCCCTTGTACTTCAAAAGTTAATGAAAACCCTGTTTAAGGTAAATAATATATCATTCAGAATATTTAACAATTATTTACCTCAGCCTAAAGTTCAGTGAATATCTCATTTTGTGGAATATTCAACACCAAGACATTCACTGAATAATTGTTTTAGTAAAATCACTTAGCGTTTGTCATTAAAGCCATTCCATCAATTTTTAAGGGAAAACTTGGGCTAGATTTCATGTTTTGTTGTAATTTGTTCAGTATCCGGACATCTGAAACATTTCCACCCGGATTTGTATCTTTCACTAATTAGTACAGTTGCAATAATGATATTGTATCACCTTTGAAAAGTGTTATCCTGAACTTAATTGCATCCTTAGTGTGTTCCAGAATAGTACTTTATTTTATACATACTGAGATTTTCTTGTAAAAATTAATTATGAGAAAATGCAGTTTGCAATTTTTTTAGCCAATCAGAGTGGCGAAACAATTTTCTTACACATGAGAAAAGCGTTTGTCCAAACACAAGTCATGCTAAAGGCGAGTTGCTTTACCCCCCTCTTGAAATCCTGCAAGTATCGTTGACAGGCGATGACAGCCCACCGGTGCAATGGCAAACTCGTGATTTTGTTGAGATTATTAAGATGTTTGCTTATTGTTACACTTTAGCTAATGAGAACTTTCACATTTTAACAAAGGAAAACTTTCATTTTTCATTCAAAATGTTTGAGTTTTAAGCTTATTATTAACACACAGTACTGTACCGGTTGATAGTTTTTGTGAATTCAATATTTTTTTCTGATGAAAGCGAACCAGTTTAAAGGTGAAAAATAAAAGCAATAAAATTTCAGTATGACTGTATAAAATAAATAAATTACAGCTTGGAAAGTTCTTTGTTCTGGACTTTCGCCCTCGTTGACCAGTTTTGTATCAGAAATCTCACTCGTTTGCTGTGTTCACTCGTTCGATTTCAGATACATCATCTACTGGTGTGAAAATTCCATACGCGCGCGCTTTCCATGAAGTAACCCCTATTTCCTTCATTTTGGGAATTTCTTCTCACACCCGCTATAAAGCTGGCTTAATACTTGAGCCCCAACCAATAAGAGCACTGGAAACTCTTTCATTACTTAAGTAATTTTTCTAATACAATTATTAACAGAAGTCGAGGTGAATAGGGTCCGGTGGCAGAATATTCGCCAAGATGCGAAGCATCGCGGTAATTGTTCTGAAAGTCAAGCAGCGCAATAAAGACTCTAAATTAAGCTCTATTCACTGAGATTGAAAAGAATAATTGTATTAGTATATATGAAGTGACATCATCAGAAACTCAACTACAATCTTTTGTTTTCAATTTTAATTTCTCACAAACTGCGTTTAATTTATGCTCCCGCAAAGAGTTAAGACTCGCCTAATGCTGCAATTCATGCATGTAAATGTATTGAAGTAAAGATAGCACAAACGTGCTAGAAGCTAACTTGAAGCCACTATATTGGGCACTATGGCTACGTTGATAGCGGTCTTTACCCTTTAAAGTACCATAAAAATAGTAAGCCTGATTGCTTGCAGCCATGGACAGCTGTTTCGGCCTTTTTAGGTCTCATCAGCATGGAATAGCTAGCAAACAGGCTCAGGTTGGAATTATAGTCCTTACCAGAATCGCAGAAGAACGCAGAATGTTCTTTTACATTACGTGTACTCCTGTCAAAGTTATGTCATCTTATATACATGTGCCTCCAAGTTTAACTCAATCAAAATAATTCTAGCTGTGACGTGCATTTCATTGTCAATCAATCAAATCACGAGGTTGTCAAATTTATTGATTTGCGTCCACTATGAAAAAGGAACACCGGGCTAACTTCACCGTGGCCTGCCACAGGTATCCCACGGAAAAAGTAAAATTTCAAATTACTTATAGTTCACACAAAGAATCTCGGCCTACAAGGAGTTCTAAGTTTTCCTGTCAAAACAAGTTTCTTTAATTTTTTTTCATTTGGAAGCTAGCCAGACTGTGTTGAAAGTTCTTGTACGGCAGCAAGGAAAAAGTTCGAGAGTTGTGTTGAGTTTGACATTTCGTTCATTTTCTCTTTCTACGTACTTTTGCGATATATACTTACTTTGTATTAAAAATCGGTGTGTTAGGTTAAAAAATTTTCTTGTAAAATGTTTTAAACATTTTGACTGCAAAACGAAGACCTTTCAGTAATTTAAGAAACGTTCTTTTGCAAAAAAGGGTGCATTTTGAAACGCACAGTTAATCGGTTTATTAATTTTCTTATTGTTATTTTGATTTTTACTTAAGGTCTTCGTTTTAGGAATCTTTGGTCATCGTTTTCCAGGTCTTCGTTTTCCTAACATCAGGGCCCGATAAAGTGAATTTACTCTCGGTTCAGATAAACGGCTAACATCAAAATGACTGAGTTTTCTTACGCTAATGGCGCCAATAATAAAACATTACAATCAAGAGTTGATTAAATCCTGCATTTTGAGTTTTATTCATGCTTGTTTCATGTTATACTTGATATTTATGAAGGTACTACATGGCATAGTGCAGGGTTGCTATGGAGACTGCGACCCAGTGACCAGGAAGTAGAACTGTTGAGACACACAAGAGATCTTGCTCGTGATGTGCTAGAACAAGAGACAGGAATATCTACTGGTTGGATTGAGAATGGAGGATTGTTTATTGCTTCCAGGAAAGAAAGATTGGATGAATATAAGAGACTAATGACAGTAAGTCTTATAACTTAAGGTGGCTCAAAGCAGTTTCAGTACGTTCAAGTTACCTTGTTATAACAAGCAGATAATTTCTACACCGGGGTGAAAAGAAGTTTCAAACTGACATTTTTGACTGTAGGCCTTCGTCGGAGTGAATGCTGAAGGAAGAAGTGACGAAGGACTACAATCCATAACGTGAGTTCGAAAATCCTTCTCACTACGGTGTAAAACTTTTCTATTTTTAAAACTGTGTCAGTAGAAAAACCGACACCGAATTCCATTTGTGACACTTTGTTACGTAACAGCAATGTTACGGTACCATATGAAACAATCATTATTGCTGAACAAGCTGCAGTTGTTTTCTTTGTATAACAAGTAACCATTGAAACAGAAGGCCTTACAAAAACACACTATATTTTGGATTTAAATGCTCATACCTGAAAAACGAACTCGGTGACCCCAATTTTTGTTTTGCTCAAATGGTAATGAATTTAGGTATTGTTTTTGTACGTGACAAGAATCTGACTACTTTTCAACTGCTGTTTTCAATAGCTTGGTAAAGCATTTGGCGTAGAGTCGTATGTTCTAGGACCACAGGAAACCAAGAAGTTGTATCCTCTGATTAATGAGACGGATCTCTACGGTACTTTGTACAGCCCTGGAGATGGCACAATTGATCCTGCTGGTTGGTCATCATCTCTTTGCAGAGCAGCGACTAAATTGGGGGGCAAGGTAACTCAGTTGCTAGAGATAATATTTATCAACCTTTCAAGATGTATTTTATAACTGTGCCATGCTGATGAAGGCTAAAATGGCTGAAACTGCTGTCCGTTGCTGAGAGCAATGAGGCTCACTCTTTTTTATGGTAGTTTAAAGGGGTAAAGCCCGCTACCAACGTGGCCATAGTGCCCAATATAGTGGGTCAGGTTAGCTACTAGCACGTTTGTGCTATCTATTATACTTTAATTGAGTTCATCTTTATAGCCACATCTCACAAGCTTCAGTGCGCGTTTACCATCATATTTGCATTTATTAAGTGTTTTGAACTATATTTTATCGCCTTCATTGACCTTAGATTGTTATTAATGTGTAAAAACGCTTAACTATGGCAATTTACTGATATAGCGATCAAATTGAAAATATACTGAGTTCACTTGATTCAACAAAGATACCAGTAAATTATTGCTGTGTTTAAGTCAATTTAATTTCTCTTCAGGTAATTGAGAACTGTCCTGTTGAAGATATCATGACTAAGGTAGATGATTTGGGTGTTCGCCGAGTAACTGCTATCAAGACTGCAGTGGGTGTTATCAAGACCAAATGTGTGGTGAACTGTACCGGTGTTTGGGCTCCATACATTGGTGAGATGGTTAATATCAAAGTTCCATTGCTTGCTATGTATCACGCTTATGTTGTAACAGAGCGCATTGAAGGAATCCAGAATATGCCAAACATTCGAGACCATGACACGTCGATCTACCTGAAACTACAAGGCGATGGATTGTCTGCCGGAGGATACGAACATAATCCAATCTTTTGGGACAATGTAAGTAAACATTCAATCATGCACAAACATTCCAAACATTGTTCTGTGAGAACAAATATTTGATTGAGCATTTGTCACAAAAAGTTTATATTAAAATTAATGTTTTCTTCATATAATAACATAAAAGCTAGCCTGCGTGCATGTGGTGTCCAGTTTCAGTAAGTACAAATTAAAAATGTCTGCGAATCAGTGCAGGATTTTGGATTCTTCATCATGCTCCGTGGATTGGTTATTTTTACTCAAGTTTGATTGGCTATACTCGCTCTGTCATTTTAACGACCCACATGATAAGCGAATCTAAAACATTAAGTTTGAAAAGATGACTCAATGATGATATGCGGCAGTGCGCTTTTGAGGCGGTGAGAAAGAAAACTCCAGAACAAAATTAAATTCTCTGCCTTTGACTAAATATTTATCGAATTTTTTTACAAATTCCTTGTAGCATAATCTACGTGAGGAAACAGGGGCGTTCATAGGGAAATGTTAACATTGAGAAATAGATTTGGAATGAAGAGGTGTGGAAGTCAAAACAGAACACAGTCTTTTGCGCGGAGATCCAACTTCGTTCCTGACCGGGTACCCTCTTCGTTAGTCCTATTTTTTGTAAAATTTCTTTCAACGGCTTTTGTTCGACATCAACATTAAGATTCTAGGTCCGCCTGTCTTTTGATGAGCATACGACTTTTTATCAACTTTTGCAGGCAAGGCTTGCAAATGTATCGTCTACTGCTACTCACTGCCAAAGTAAACTGTAAGTCTTCCTACTCCACAAAGACGACATTCCCTCCACCAGATATATCATTACTCTGAAATGGTCGCATTGAATTTTAAATTAAACCTTGAATACGTTACTTCTGTTACTCGCCATCATTGAATGTTTCACTACATAGTTTATTTCTTTGAACATCACCTTTAAAATTATGCATTTTAATGAGTTTTTTTACATAGGTAAAAAAAGATTTCGCATTCTCATTGTTTGACCTCGACTGGGATGTGTTCAGTGCCCACATTGAGGGCGCCTGTAACAGAGTGCCAGTAATTGCCGAAACAGGAGTAAAGTCTACAGTTTGCGGTCCTGAATCGTTTACTCCAGATCACAAACCCCTTCTGGGAGAGGATCCCGAACTACGAGGTTTCTATCACGGTTGTGGGTTTAACTCAGCTGGGATCATGATGGCAGGCGGCTGTGGCCACCAGCTAGCACAGTGGATTGTTCATGGTCATCCCGAACTGGATATGTACGGATATGATATTAGGTAAGTTTATAATCATGTGGATTGTTAATGGGCATCCCGTACTGGATATGTACGGATATGATATTAGGTAAGTTTATAATCATGTGGATTGTTAATGGGCATCCCGAACTGGATGCGTACAGTTAGGACAGTAGGTAGGTTATGATAACCATGTGGATTGTTCATGGCCATCCCGTACTGGATACGTACGGATATGACATTAGGTAAGTTTATGATAACCATGTGGATTGTTAATGGGCATTCCGAACTGGATACGTACGGATATGGCATTAGGTAGGTTATGATAACCATCTGGATTGTTAATGGGCATCCCGAACTGGATACGTACAGATATGACATTTGGTAGGTTATGATAACCATCTGGATTGTTAATGGGCATCCCGAACTGGATACGTACAGATATTACATTAGGTAGGTTATGATAACCATGTGGATCGCATAGTGACTTGCAGAACTAATTCTGTTTAGGAAAGGAAACTAATATCTAAGAAAAATAAAGGCAGGACTGAAAACTATTTACGGGTTCTTAAAACGTTGTTGGGTCATCGCCACCAAAGAAACGATTTATCCTCTACTATTTGGTCTTACCTTCAGGACATGAGAATGTTAAAAGCTACAGTGAACCTGTTTATTTCATTTGTGGTCTTGTATTTCATGCTAAATAATTGCATCAAGGTCGCAGTCACCCTCAGCACAACAAAAACATATTGTGTGATATTCAGAACTAAAGTTCATGACCTAATGGTATCAGCTATATTGTATGAAGAATATTTTGTTTTTAGATGTCTTTTTTTTTTCTTTGTAGTTTTATAAAAGCAAGTTTTAAAACATTAAAAGTAATGATCCCGTTATTGGTGTTTGTAGACGTTTTCACAATTCAGTCATTCCCAACAACAAGTGGCTGCGAGAAAGAAGCCATGAGGCATACGCCAAGAATTACTCCATGGTTTTCCCACATGACGAACCACTTGCGGGTAGAAACATTAGGTGTGATCCATTTCACGAGGTAAGAATGAAAAAAAAACTAGGTTACTTTCCATTTTTGTTTCCTCTTACTGTCTGAAAAAATATTTTGACCGGGTTAGAATTTTCCATGTCAGAATTGGAGTCCATACGTTTTTCGTGAGTTTATTCTTTCCCAAACCTTGAACTAAACGAACCTCATCCTCCTTACTAAACCAAAGAAAGAAACTGCGATTGAACCCCGAGTACTTGGCAAAGTTACGTAATTCCGTGCGGTATAGAACAGCTCTTGACTTAGAGTGCAAAGCTAGATCCTTTACGAGCCTGGTGGTCCATGAAGCCGGAGCTTATCTCAGGTTTCTGTAGTGTTAATCGGATGAGTCTTTCACTTTTCCTGGATGAGACACTAATCTATCGCCGGTTAGCTGCCAGCAGACGCTGGTACTCATTTACTTACCCTGGATAGAGGGAAAGCTGGGCTAGCTTAGGCAGAAAGGAAGGTCGCACTTGTAAATATTAAACTTTCGGCAGAGCGTAGTATCTATCTGGATACCCTGTCGGAAGACACACATAGCGTCAACACTGCGTCAACCACGCCCGCCCAAGAGTGTAAAGAAAACGTGGCCATGCTCTTATGATTAGAACATCTTCATTATGAGGCAATGCTTGGGCTACATTGTAAATGAAGTATCCTCCGAGGGATTTATGGAATGAAAATCACACAAGGCCTGGTATTGCTGGGTTTCACCTGACGTCATGGCGGCCATATTGGATGACAAAAGAATTTTGATTATATCTTTTGTTTTGGGCTCCAACATTGCTGCTATGTCTATTGTCTTTTGTGTCTCTTGGGAATGATTGCAACCCAAGAATAGTGGTTTCTCGTTTTCTTCGTTCCTGCTTAGAACCTCGTAATTACGTGTGGCTGTCCGAGACAAGACATTATAAGCCCATTTAATTCAATCAACCATCATACTTCTCTTCGCCGAATTGATGACGAAGGAAAAATTCCCTGCAAAACTTAGCAACAAAGTCTTATCAACTTTCGTGCAAAGTTAAATTTTTTGCTTTTCTTTTGCCTGTATAAACTGATAAAACTGATTCGTTGACAGTCATTTTAATCTGACAATACTCGGATAAAGATAGGAGTATCAAGAAAGAAAGTTTGTTCTTGTGTATTTTGTTATTGTATTAATGATGTTGAGAGTTATCCTTCCTAGGTGTTGATGAATGCCGGATGTGTATACCAAGAGCGCCACGGCTGGGAAAGACCTGGATGGTTCGACTTAAACTCCCAGCCTGAAGTAAGTGGTTCCTTTCTTACAATAAGTGAAATTACATCTTAAGCCGTGGTTTCCATATTCTTCAATTTGTCTGCTTCTTACGTGCTTTCCTGTCTCACCAATCATGATACCTTTTATCGTGTGTCTTAATAGAATGTAGGTTGTGTAGCACTAAAAACGGACTATATTTGATTGCATAAATTGGTTACCTTTTTGTTTTAAAATATCAAAAAGATTTTTTTCAATGCACGCAGTTATTATTTGGCAAGGGACCTGTGCGGCAGTTTGATTGACGTTAACGAAGATAATAAACATAATAATTGATTGTTTTCATCTAAAATATATCGGCATTTTTCTTAGTATTCTTACTAGCTGTTATTATTAGCCAAGATAACTGTACGGAAGTTTACATATAAAGAGAAACTGTTGCGTGTTTTGAAAAGCAACACCCCAGCAAATGAAATTAAAATAATAAGATTTCCTCGCCAAACACTCTTTAATATCTCGCCGTCTATACATGTGTTTTTTTAATACCCGAGACTTTAATTGCAAGTAGAAGTTTAATTTAATTTCAATAGAACTGAAAGCATAGCACGTTATAAACTTATAAGTATTTAATTCAATGCACGTGGTGTCATACTTCCGGGCCGTTCTAGCATATGAAGCAATAAACCTATCTAGTACATCCTAAAGTGCCAGGAGGGTTTGGTTATTCAATCATTTTGAAAATTTTAATTTCCTTGCAGATTTTAGAATACGATTACTATGGTTCGTATGGGAAAACAAAGCACGAGGATTATGCATACAGAAATCTTTTGGATCAAGAGTATACCTTCCACTTTCCATCGCATCATGATATCGTAAGTGGCAGAAGCTAAGGTAAATCCTTTACGAACCTTGTGGCCCATGGAGCCGGCGCTTATCTCCGGTTTCTGTAGTGTTAGGCGGATGAGAGTTTTTGACTCCACCTGGACGGTACAGTAATCCATCGCAGGTTAGCCCCCAGCAAACGCTGACAGTACTTAATTATTTACCTACCCCGGAAGGATGGAAAGCTGAGTTGGCTTAGGCGAAAAAGAAGGTCACACAAATATTCGAATCTCGGCAAACTGTCGGGATGGAACTGGGGACCTTGTGGTTGCAAAGCAGAGATCTTACCAACTGCGTCAACCACTTCCGTAGAAAAACGTTGTTATTCAACTTATAAAAGCATAATAGCATAATAGCATTTCACAAATGTGAAAGCCTACGTGTGTTTGTACATGATTTGACGTGCTTTTATCATAAGAGCATTACATTTTTTTCTTGTTTTTGATAATCTTTTAAAGCACGATATCGATTATAAACGTTTCATATAATGTCCACTCCCTTGTGTGTCAAATAAAATGTAAATGAAGAAGAACAATGGGTTTCAAAGTTGAATATTCCAATCGATATCTGCCTCATTGGACCTAGGCAAACAGAAGTTTTAAATTCTCCTTCGCCGCCATAAATCATCTTAACTCACCTTCATTTTAACATTTTTTCCTAAACTTTCAGTGAGCTGCGCTTAATCGCAGCCGACGACTTCAGCACCCTGGGTAGCCATGGGTAACAGTGCTTGTTTTTCTGTTCAAGGTTTAATGATTGCACATTCCATATTCTAAGTTTCCCACTGTTCGTCAAGCCATACATTCGCAAATAGAAAATGTAGAATGACTAATTAGATAGGATTATATATAATGGTTAGTTAAGAAACGTATGGAAATTTCAGATTGGCGAGGAATGTCGGGCTTGTAGAGAAGGGGTTGCTGTATTTAACATGTCCTACTTTGGAAAGTTTTATCTTACTGGTCCAGAGGCACAGAAAGCAGCAGATTGGATTTTCACCAACAACATGCAGAGGAAACCCGGTACGTATGGTTCTGACTTACTATGCATCAACGGTTATACCAAAGTTGTTAGTTGACAGAATAAGAAAATTATTCAACCAAAAAGAAGATTACAGTAATGGTTCTTTGTTTCATGTAGTGTACACGGTCACGGTTAGGATCTTTTAATGTTCTAGGTGTGTCATTTTCAAGCCATTGGTTGAACGAAGAAGCAAAGGTTAACTATTTATAACAGCACTGTCATGCCGGTTTGTGACAGAACAACAGAAATTGCGTGATTGATTTTGACCAATCGAGACCACGGATTTTTTTGCAGTGAACGAAAGTTGCTTCTTAATTGACAGTTTGAAAATACTGTTAAAATTGCTGTCCGGCATATTAGAATTATAAAAATTATTAAACTGTTTGACACTCACTTTAAAATGTATATAGACTTTAAAATCTTTTCAACTTTTCGGTAGTAACTTCTACCTTCATCAGGGAGTATATGTTGATGAATTCGTAAAAACTTCCAATATAAATAAACAAGTGTGCAGATATAAACTATTTGTTGTTTCGGGAACCAATGCGCGTAGCCTTTTCACTCCTCCTTTAAAGATTATTTTTTTTGTAAAAGGAGAGTTTCAAAAGTTTTGTAATTTTTCTGGTAAATATTACAAACAACAGAGTCCAATACAATTCTATACCCTACAGCAGCGGTCACTGTAAGGCCCGAAACTGAGTTGCATTGCGTAACGTAATATATATAATTTGAGCGTTGACTCTTCTTTTGGTAACACGCTTTACGTGACTCACGTGTTAAATTTCTGTCATGAGTGTTAAGTATTGTCAGTGGCGGTGCACCTTAATCTAATAGAGAAACGTTGTTTGGTTATTAGGCAGTACAATATACACGTGTATGGCAAACAAGAGCGGTGGCGTTGAAGCTGATCTCACTGTTAGTGTGTTAGAAAAAGGCGATGGCTCCAGTGTTGTTCAGCCTGATTTTGATGGTAAGTCTCAATATACTTGTATATTGAGAGTGTTTTGTATAAAAAAAACTTCTTCTGAAAATATGAATGCGATAAGCTAAACACTGTTCCTGTGATCTAATGGAGATTTTACAGAGAATGTATGGCTAATTAACGGTTTGCCGCCAGTTGTTTTAAGTATTTTAGAATCGCGATATATTTTTTGACAACTGTATGCATAGGGTCAAAAATCTAATCTGTTTATTAGCTCCAGGGCTCGACACTAACTTTTTAACTTGCTAGTCTAATGGCTAGTGTCAACTTTGATGCTACTAGCCAAACATTTT
>JAOBAY020065296.1:0-12372 GCA_025331085.2 Zoanthus sociatus
GGATCGGGACAACGATGCTATGGAAAAAAAGTATTGTAGCATCATTTAATTCCTATCAAGTTCTATCTTTCTTCTGTATTTTGGTTTCCAGTCATTGATTTTTTTACTTTATCTCAAACTGCTACTACTACTACTACTACTACTACTACTACTACTTTTCACAGTTTCTATAGTTTGACTCAGTAACTGCCATGTCCGCATGCAGTTCGCAGAGAAAGAGTTAGATATGTTCTAGTAGCCAATCACTGTTCTCCTCCTACCACGTGAATATTTGCGAATTGTAACGACTATTTCTTTTTTTACCAGGGCAAAGAGAAGTACCTCAACACTTTACACAAATATGTCGACATTCATGCCACACTATCACAAACGGTAAGGCATAAAAAAAGTAAGTAGAGTCACACAATTCTTACACTACTGATAAATACTTCACATCGTCAATAGAGACGGCCTGATAGGTTGTAGTTTCCCTATATTTGGGACAACTTATGTGGTCACGGGGTCTTAAAGTACGTAACTTCAGTAATACGTGACTTCATTTACTGTGATCAAGGCGAGTTGAATCCTTATAATTCTCAAGGAAAGTATAGTAGGATTGCAATTTATTTGATTTATGTCAATAAGCTATGAAAGATACAAAATTCGCAACTTACACATCAAACAAAACTTGCTTGCGCAGGTTTCAACGAGCTCTTCTCAAACCGTTTAGCAAAATATCAACGTTAATTGAGACGGAAGTTTGCAATTTCGTTATCAAAAGAACATCCTGTTGGACTGTATTAACATAAAACGTTCTTTAATTATGTTGTCCCGTTCTAATTTGAAGTCGGTAAACTCCTTTACCTTGTTTCCCTTGTGTAAACAGATAAATTTTGCCTTTCATAAAGCTTGTATAACTTTTTACTTTATTATTCAACATTAAACTTCTTCCTAATTTCTGCATTCATTCATTCATTTATTCATCCATTCATTCCTTTCCTTTCTCTTCTCTTCCTTCCTTCATTTATTCATTTATACTGTTAAATACTTGCCACGAATGCCCTTGTTACTACAAGGCTTCCAGTTTTGTAGTAGTTGTTTTGTATTATACTGCTATTCTATATTGAACTGATTATTTTCTGTCTTTTCCTAGAAAAGTGACTTTGTTCCGTCTTATGTTACAAACCACGGAGTTGTCAACAGCACCCGATTGATCAAACTTTTACAGCAGTCAAAGGTTAATTGTAAATTTTAGCTTATCAGCCATTTACTTCTTTCTGTAGATATTTTTTCAAGTATTTAAAGTATGTGATCCTTTTTTAGTTCTGTTCAAGCAATGATTTTAATATGCAACTAAAATTTAATATAAATCAATATAACGAAAAATATCAAAACAAAATGGCGCTTGTTGAATGTTAGTATCAAATTTAACAGAACAATTTACAATAAAGAAAACGATATGGTCATTGATGTAATCCACGTAGTGCAGCAGAAGAGCTTTTTATAAGACAAATGAACATAAAAATGATGAAGAATTTGTTGCAAATTAAAAGCAGAGAAATATTTTGAATGAAAAATACACTCTTTTTTTATAAGAATATACTTTATATACGAATATTGAGGCTGAAACTGCACAAAATTTAATTTAAGAATATTTTAAGAAATAATGCCGAGGCTCAGAGTTTGTTAAGAATATAATTTTGCATTTTTGGAAAAAAAACGTTACTGATTACATGTATTGCAATTGCATTCTAATCCCAAATGGCAAAGCCATGTACAGATCTATTATCTTCGAAGCTCTTCGATATCATAATCATTTTAAAAACCGAAAATAAGAATATTCGTAAGAATATTTTCAGCCTAAAATCGGCCGAAAAACAAAAATATCCAGCCTCGGTCCGAAAAACAATATTCTTATAAAAAGAGACAGTGTAGAAAGAAAATTTGATTGATAGTCAAGCCAACACAAGATGCTTACATGAGCTGCTACATACAGAGGTGTAACCATATATACAAACATTTACAAACGTGAAAACAATTTAAAATGGTTATGTTGTGCGCTCTGTCAAATGGTGTACTTACTGGTATTTTTGTTTTTATTAAAGGTCTTCATCGGCCTTGGATTCCCGTTTGAAGGCCCGGGTCCGCTAGACGCGATTGCAAATGGTTGCTTCTTTATCAATCCAAAGGTAAAATGGTATAGTAACAATTAATGATATATAAAACTAAGTTAAGAATAATTTTCTATTTCGCATAACTAAGGCCAGACCAGTTTAATTTTTCGAAGCACGGATTTTTTTTAAATTTTCAGGGTCGGTCGGTCGGAAAAAATTGGTTCTACAACAATAGAATAGAATTGCGTGTCAAAATTCAATCGACGGTTTGAAATTGAATAGTGGCAGTCATTCTGGAAGCAAAGTTTTTTAGGTGGTGATTAAATCTTCATTACCGTTTTAGTTAAATGCCGATTTTCTCACAATTTGCTTTTAAACTTACCGAATTCAGTGTGCAGCGATGCGAACAGAAAAATGTCTCTGAATCCTGATTTCTAAATGTGTCAAGAAGACATGAATTAAAACTTAAAACGTTTAAACTGATGTCAATGTTATCGTTTTTCTTGAAAACACCGTTCTTTTTTATTTTATTTTCATTTCTTCAGAAACAGGGTCGGTCGGGTCCGTGCTTCGAAAAATTAAATTGGTCTGGCTTAACTATATAATAATAATTCATTATAATTTTATTGATACCAAAAAATAAAATAAATTTACCGAGGTTCCATTGTTGCTTCACTACTGAAATCTTGTACATTTTCTTTTGTTTCTCATTTTTAAAAAACTACAAAAGTGTAGATTTACACATTGAATTTATGTAAAGTTACTATTCGAAACTCAGTGAACCGGAACAAGTAAAATTTTTAAAGGTATAAATTTTACAACACCATTCGAGAATGTAAATTTATTACCCGTTTTACAGTAAAACTACTGTTATTAATTAGTAAAATTACAAAATCCTAAAGTGTAGATTTACATTTTCGATTCTATGTAAAACTACAGGTCGAGATTCGCTGAACTGGGGACACACGGTTTATATATATAAAATTTTGGGTAATTTTACAAGAACACTCAATGCGAAATTACATTTTGGAGCTGTAAAATTACTACCTGTTATACTAATGCTGTTTTATTTATTAAGATTACCATGCATTAATTTGATTCCACATCATTTAAATGATGTAAAATTATCATTGCATTTTTGTAAAAATACATCGCGAAATTCGGTGAACCGGGGACAAGAATTTTACCATTATTCTTTGAGTAAATTTACAATTTTTACCCTCAGTGTGCAGATTGGCCAAAAATTAAAAACAATTAAAGAACAAGCTCAGGCTGAGGCTGAAAAAAGTGAAAATGATTCTAATTGGAACTTTACTAAATCTTCAAACCGCTCACAGAATAAGAACAAATTAAGAACAAATTGAGGCTGAAGTAGCCAAAAAATTAAGAACACTTGAGCATCAGTAAAATTTATTAGTTCTTATAAAAAAAGCGTGTATACAATCCTTTTACAATACTCCATCACGTCCAGTCATAATTAGATATCTGAACAGCGATAACTATAAAGATCGCTAAAAATAAACAGCAAAACAGTTACTGTTCATCACATGCGCAATTCTTAATTTGGTTTCGGCTCCATATCCTGTACCAGCTAAAGAATAATTTAGGTGGACCAATCAACAAAGTGACTGAACAGTGTTAGCAAAGAGATGAAAGAGTTCGCACACTCCAAACAACAAAAAGCAACAACCTCACGCATGAATCACAATCTTAAAGATAAAATGATTTCCGAGTATTTGTTTCTTGTGTAAAAGTCATTCTTATTATTACAAATTCTAGCATATTTCACCAGTTGAGATATGGATATACCATGCGCTTGATTCGTCATTGGTCCCTCAAAAGATGTCACGATGATCCGTTACAATAACGCCGTCAAGTCATGTTGTTTCTTCACATTAGAGAGCTTAAGCATCGCGTTTACGTGAGACGCCAAACATCAGCATGCAGTTTGCCGTTCCCCAGTCGCTGCCAATGTTTACAAAGGTTCAAGCTACTACGTTTACGGAGCATTCTCTAAAAAAAAATGGAAGCTATTCATTTCGTTGAATCATCAAGTCGGCGAAAAGAAGGCATGTTTTCACTGTTTTTTCACTGGTTTTTTGGGCTTGGTATTTTTACCTAATAAAATTGGTAATTATGATGCTATGTTGCGGATGAAGCTCGCAAAATTCACAACTGAAACGATTGTTTCACTCCAGCACCATTTATGCAAAGTTTAGAAAGATTCATCTAATAAACTTTAACTTATTCATTAAAAAAGGAAATAAGCAAATTTATTCTCAAAATTTAGAGCTAGAGTTCGAAGGAGCTAGATGAACAATAAAGAAAAATACTCACGTTTACGACGTACGCCAAAACACGTCAAAACGACAAACGTACAACGGAAAACGCGGGAAAAGGCTGGTCACGTGATTTGTCTTGCCGTTTGACGTACAAATAAACGTGAAACTTAAACAACGTCAGGATGATCCGTTAAAATACTCCTATTTAAGTTTAAAATTAGATCACCGTCCTCAGGAACCTATAGTCTATGAATTCTCCTCAATCTTCCATACGAGCACAGAGATTTTTATCCGCAATTTCTCGTTCATAAAGTTCATCGTAAAATTTCTTTTGGGTGTTCAAACATGTTATCCCAGAAACATGAATTATTCGAACTACGAACAAAGATACTGCGATGAAGTTTGTGATCGAAAATTTGCGTATGAATGATCTTTGTACTCAATGTCATACTCATAGACTTGAGTATAGACTCATAAAATAAGGAGTCGATATGTAAGCCAATTACGCGGAAACAAAAAAAAAATCAACTTTACGCTAATTCTGATACATTTTGTTTTACGGATGAGGGTTGGGTCATTTTTTTGTTGGTTTTGCGTAATTGATTTTTGGATTTTTGTTTGGGAAATTTAGAAAAAAATTCGGTATTAGAGCGTACTTTATTATGGGATCAAACTTAGCCAAATGAACTCAACCAAAATAAAGTAGCTTTAAATTTTTCTTTTCGATTTGTTACGTTATTTAAGATTTCGGAAAAAAAAACTATCCCAACGGAACTAAGACTTCAACATTTATGAAGAAATAAATTCAAATTGCCTCTTCCTTAAAACTTTGATCTTCGTATGTATGAGTTGCATCCATAATTCAGTACGCTCCAATAACCTATCGCAAACTATATAAGAAAGGAGTGCTTTTTCTACACTAATTCTAAGCCCTTTTGAATGAACATAAAATTTAAAAATAAATATTTTATAGATTTGGTGGAATCTGGTGAATCGATTGGCATCTTCAAATAGCAGAGAAAACATTCAATATTTACCATCTTTAATTACTGTTATTTAAGTTTTTCTGCACTACCGGACAGCCATAGCAACCAACCACAAGGTTGGTAAAAAATGGTGGAGAAACAAGCATAAAAGAATACAATAATTAATGTCTTTCTGATTTTTTACAACACAAAAAGAGTATAACCTTGATAACAATAAAATCAATTTATTTCAGATTTCACTATATGCCAAAATTCTTTTATTATAATTCTTGACTAAATATGAATCATAGGACAGCGCAGGTCTTGTTATGTCTCTCAACATGAGGTATAGGTCTGGCATTCCAGGTGGTCTGCGGAAGACATAAAAGTTCCAAAGAAGATGTCCGGCAACACAACTCTACAACGTTAAATGGTTGGAATATATTACACAGTTTGTAGATGTATGTACATGAGATGAATGCTGAAACGAAAACAAATAATTTTAAATCACATATGTTGCAAGCCGCTAACAAAACAGAAAAAAACACTAACCTGAAGATTGCAAACTTTCGCAAATTACTAAATCGACAACAAAGCGCAAAGGAATACGCCATTTTTCTAATAAAAATTTTTGCTAGTTTCAGGCCTCACTGAAACTGGCAAAAATTTCCAATAGAAAAAAGGCGTATTCATAAAATTTTAAATTAGTTTACACCATTTTTCCAATGCAAATTTGTATTCACAATAGTCCTTTGTGGGGGCAAAAAAACTGCAAATTTGGTGAATCGATAAGAAAAAATAAGTAGTCATGGACTAAATGTACCTACAGCAATAAAATTCTTGCCTTTGGCGAGTGATTCAGAGCAAACGCTTCTTTCAGTAGTCTGTTTTAATTTTCAAACGACCGTCTTCATGGGTATCCTGTGTGACTCCTATAGCCCAATGCATGTCTACTTGGGTACCCTGTGGATATTAGTTACACCCCTCATCCTCTTACACAAACCCATAATAAAGTAGCTACCGCTGATATCAGCTGTAGATACAAAAATGTAAGCAACACTATTTTGCCCCAACAAAGAACTGGGGAGAGTAAAAGTTTGCATTGGAAAAAGGTTATAAAACCAATTAGTTTAAAAACTACTGTCCATTGCTGCTAATTCACAGGCTCAACAGTATTCCTGCTGCTTCCGAATGGGCCTTACTACGCGCCCAGTTCTGGTGGCTTTTCACAATATTTCTGAACTACGAGTTGTAAGTAGGCGAGTCTTTGCTGACTTTTGGTAGCGAACGTACAAAGACAAGGAAAAGTTGAGTTTAAAACGTAAGCTTGTCGAGCGAACAATGAGATGGGATTTTTGACTTTTTGCACATACAGTTTTTTAAAGGTTATCGCGGTTCTAAAATACTTACAACTGATGGGTGGCAAAACCAATGAGCCATACATTCTCCGTAAAATCTCTCTTAGATCACAAGAACAGTGTTTAGCTTATCGCTCGCATATTTTCAATTGAAGTTTATTTTACAAAACACATGCATGTATAAATGTAAAAATGAATGTAAGTGTTTTTTCTTTCAATAGTCAGTGCTTCAATTTTTGTAACATTGCTATGAACTATCTTACGTAGTGCCAACAAAGCGAAAAATTTACACAAACATTTGACCATACTGGCTCTAACGATAACCTGACAATAGTCTATGGCAAAATCAAACACATGTCTACCGATAAAGATTCTATCTCCAATCTAATTCTTATTATAAGTTGCAAAAAATAGAGATTAAAAGAAATTGTATTGTTTAATCTGGCATATCTAACCTTAAAAACAAATCGCCGGTGACTGTTTTAGTTTTCTCCTTTGGGGTAACATAGACCTTATTCATAAATTGTGATTATTTTAGTATTCGTTTAGTATTCTTTTGTCTTCATTCCAATTAGCCCTACCAACCTCGTTTCGGGTAATATAGATCTTATCCATAAATAGCGACTACTTTAGTATTCTTTGTCTTCCTTCAAATTAGCTTTACCAACCTCCTTTGGGATAACATAACCCTTATTCATAAATGGCGACGATTTTAGTATTCTTTTGTCTTCATTCAAATTTGCCTCACCAACTTCGTTCGGGGTAACATAGACCTTATTCATAAATGATGGCCATTTTAATGTTTTTTTCGTCATCATTCAAATTTCCTGCACTTGATTCATTTGGGGGTAACATAACCCTTCTTCATAAATGGCGAAGATTTTAGTATTCTTTTGTCTTCATTCAAATTAGCCTGAAATTTGCGACATATTTTCATGATTTGATTTTTGTTCTCCAAAGGCTGGTAAAGCGATTTGAATACATAAACTGAAAAGAATATGAAAACGGCCAACATTAATAATGCACGTCTAACTACCTTGCTACTGTTGACTTTGTTGCTGTTGTTGCGGCTGTTGTTGTTGTTGCTGAGTCTGTTGCTGTTGAGGCTGTTGTTGTTGTTGCGAGGATTCGGAGCTCGTCATACCAGCCTGCTCCGTAGTCGCTGGTTGTTGAATGTATGTCGCTTGTTGCGGTGCTGTTGCCACGGCAACTGTTCCCATATGAGGATGTTGCTGGATTTGATAAATCTGTGCAATAGAAATTATTCGTTAATGTACATACATGTATCAAATTCCAAGGGCAATAATATACATGCAAGCATTTCTCGATTCTCATTAGATAAAGGGGGTGAAATTTTCATGTAATACCAGCAATCACTAAATTCCTGCGAAATAAACTGTTTCCAAATAGGTGAACTAATGATGCAGGGCCGGCGAAGGCGAAATTCGTCGTTTCTCTCTTGACTTTTGAGGGATATTCGCCATAGTTTCACGGGCTTCCGCTAGAGCAATTTCTGGATTGTCTCGCTCTGTCAACATATCGCCCTGTCACACAGTCATTAAAGATTTTTGTCACAAAAAACACTGCCGTATTCCACAGTATTAAATAAACCTTTGATTGCATTTCGGTATGTGTGTATGGAGTAAAATTCGCCTTTCTATAATGACAGTTGTTTTAGCCGCTACTTAAATTTTTTAGCCATACCCCTAAAAACTGAAACCCTGATGATGACGTACAGCAATTGTCAACAAAATGCTTCATAAGTCTAAACGTTTAGGCTTGAATTTTAAATATGAGGTTAAAATTTCACAAAGCTTGTCAAGCAAAACGAGTAGAGACCTTAAGTAACGAGGAAGGTAACGCCAGTATACAATAGTAAATACGATGACTGCACCTTGGAATGCAGCGAGCTGACAACCTGAACGGAGTTATGGCTAAAATTACAACGTGAAAAGACCTTTTTTAGTGTTGTCGAGACTACGAAGATGTAATAACAAAAAAGGTGTTCAGCATTTGTTAAGCTTCATGAGGAAACACTTCGTCGGTTTCTGCTCACAAAATAATTCAGTGTGGAGAAAACAAAACTCTAATAACGCTAACCAGAAGTGTGATTCTTCCGTGTTGTCGCGGTTGGTGTTCCAAGTAAATATAGCACAAATCGTCAAATGTGCTAGTGGTAGCTAACTTGAAGCCACTATATTGGGCGCTATGGCTATACAGATGAACTCAAGTATAGATAGTACAAATGTGCTAGTGGTAGCTAACTTGAAGCCACTACATTGGGCACTATGGCTATACAGATGAACTCAAGTATAGATAGTACAAATGTGCTAGTGGTAGCTACCTTGAAGCCACTACATTGGGCACTATGGCTACACAGATGAACTCAAGTATAGATAGTACAAATGTGCTAGTGGCAGCTAACTTGAAGCCACTATATTGGGCACTATGGCTATACAGATGAACTCAAGTATAGATAGTACAAATGTGCTAGTGGTAGCTAACTTGAAGCCACTATATTGGGCACGTTTAGAAGTTTTGAGAAATTGATAGTTTTATGTAACTTAGATCTATCCATTAACCATGGCATTTACTAAATATAATTATCTTGATTACTATGTTATGGTTATTTATTGTAATTTATATTCAATTTACATACAGCTGTTATTCGTTTTATTATAGTAATTGTTTGGTTTGTTTGTTTTTGTGTCATTTGTAAAAAAGCTTTAACAATACATGTAAAAATATCGAGGTCATGTGAATAAAGCAGTGCTTGCCATTTGAAGCGTGCGGTCGCTCTCGCTCACCATCGCTCGCGCAAAGTCATTCTGAGAAGAGCGGTAAATGGCTCACCTTCTCGCCCCGTCTAAGAATAAAAAGCACAAGTTCAATTCATCTTTTTGGAATTGAAAAATTTTCCATTCAAAGCAGCTTTGTCAAGAAAGTCAAAAAATAAGCATCATCGTATTTACCATATCTGTTTGAGATATTGTACGGCCTTTGCTATTCGCTGCTAGCATTGTTGTTTGCCTCCAATCAAAATTTAAGAAAACCTTTTATTTTTGTCGGTTTAAAAAGGAAGTAGTTTAATTTAGATGGTTGGAGAACAGCATTGTTCTGGCCAGATACTAAGGTAAAAGTCGCTCACCTCAGTTGTCTTAGGTGAGCTTTTTCAGTCCACTCACCAAGGATTTTCAAACGACAGGCACCGATAAAGCAATCTAAAATTAAACTACTGAGTCCTACCACTTGGTTAGTAGTGAAGGCTGTGTATTCCTGCGATGGCTGCTGTTGTACTGGGGCAGTCTGTACTTGTACCTGTTGCTCTGACTGCTGCTGCTGCTGCTGTTGTTGTTGTTGTTGTTGTTGTTGATTTTGTTGCTGTTGAACCTGTGTCTGTTGCTGCTGTTGTTGCTGCTGCTGGCCTTGCTGTTGACCAGCTTGTTGTTGTTGTTGCTGCTGCTGCTGTTGTAACTGCTGCATTTGTTGCATGCGTAACATTTGCAGTTGGGTTGGATTGAAATGCAGTTGTGAAAACTGCACCTCACTCGGCTGCTCTTGTGCTTGAATCATCTGACCCTGTAGTTCAATATACCAAATTCTTTTAAACTAGCACCGTAAACATCCGATTATAAGCCCTGGACTTATACAACTTCTTATGAGGTTTTGGGTGGGCTTATATAAAAGGAGGGGATTAGAGGCCTTTAGATCCGAGGACGAGGACGAGGACGAGGACAAGATTTTAAGCGCGCACACACTTTTTTCAGCAAACTTGTTGTGGAGAGGACGAGATTTCATGCAAAAGTCGTCCTCTGGAGGACGAGTTTGCTGGAAAAAGCGTGCGCGCAGTTAAATCTCGTCCTCGTCCTCGTCCTGGTCCTCGGATCTAAAGGTCTCTTTTTGCTGAGGGAGGAAAACCCTCGGAGTTAGATTGAGATCGACAAATCTCGGCCCACATGCGCAGCCCAGGATTTGAACCAGGGTCATAGAGATGGGAGGCGCAAATGATGACCACTACAACCTAGGTTAAGGCTAGCTAAACATTAATCCATCTCTGAGTCAGAGTGTTTCTCTCTGTTTTCAGCTGCATTTATATTTATTGTTAGGGGGCTAAATTGTCACTCTCAGTCTGCAGGGCCGGGTTGTTCAAAGGTTGGTTAAACTTAACCCTTGGTTAAGCAAAAATTACAGCAGCTATTGTTTCTCTAAGATAAGATTGCAGTTAGAACTTGTAAAAAGTACTACTCAGATTTTCCCAGGGAAAACTTGTTAATAACAAATTTACGGGTAAAATCTATCTCTGCAAGGTTGAAAACAAAACCATGGGTTAACTATTTAACCCTGGGTTAACGCTAATTGGCTTTTGAACAACTGGGCCCTGGCTGTTAGCACAGCTTTTAGGACTGGGGCAAGAACTTTATAAAAATATGAACAAACACGGTCGATTTCTTCCAGGGTTTGTGATGTGCTTTGTGTGAGTTAAGTCTACTCTACAGTTATAGAGTTTAGTGTCTGACTATGGAATCAAATTAGAATCTCATCATTTTCCAACTTTAAAGCTACCTGAAGCTTATTCCAGTAAACTCCAACAAGACTGAAGTAAGTAAATAGTGGAGTTGGCTTCCAATTAAAGTTTTTAACGTTTTACAACATACAGCTGTTTTTTTCACAGGCCAGTACAAGTAGTTTTTAATCTTAACAATTTATTTATTCAAATGACTGGTAAATGACTTTATCCATGGATGAGATGGCTCGCAAGGCCCTCTTTGATTAAGAGTTACTTGACTTGAATGTCCACTGCTAAGTTACAGCTGTTATATCTTACCAGTTGAATTCATCTCGAGCAACCTATCCATGCCTGGGAGAAATAACCAGTAACTATCACAGTGCAACATACATGCTGCTCATTGACTGATGATAATATAAATTTCCAGGAGTTCTCCAGGATAGAAATTTAATTTTTCTAGGACCCAACCTCTTATTAAAAAAACCAAGGAACTACATCACAAAAACAATACCTTTGTTCTTCAGCTTTCTAGATGAAACAAAACATAAATCCCCAGAAAAAAAATCCTGAATTTGAGTCACTATATAAAAAATCCGACCATGAATCAGATGCTTTTGTATATTTCGGTTTGTTTCTAAATTCTAGGAGTTTTTCAGGAGTAGAGGGAAATTAACTGTTTTCCTTTTTCAGGGTCCAGGAAGAAACTTTCAAAATCCCGTGAGTTTTCAAGGAATTCCAAAAGTAGTGAGCACTGTGTTTCTCACAATAAAACTTACTACTTTTGATAACAAGTAAAGTAGAAAAACAATGAAAAGAAACAAAAAAATTGTTACACTTAATAAACCAGTCAATGTAAGTTGTACTTTATTCTCGTACTGTTGGAATAAAATGAAATTTAAATGTTAGATGCCTATTAATTTCAAACCAAACTAACTTTACCTCAACAGGTTGGAATGCTTGATCACTTGCATTCTGTAATCTCTTGATTAACCATTCTTTATCATGCTTTTTCCCTCCAGGAATCTGTTCAGAGAATGAAACATTGAGTTTTACTCACTTAAGATATGGCATCAGTTTCATACTGTGCTGTATCATCTTAACCCTTTACATGCTAGACTTTTGAAAGCCAAAAATTTTAATTTTCTTAGAAAATAAAAACTTCAGAAT
>JAOBAY020065307.1:0-12372 GCA_025331085.2 Zoanthus sociatus
AGGACTAACCACGCTGGCAACGCAGCCAGTTAATGTAATGTATGAGGTCACTGCAGGGATCCCAGGGCATTATTTTCATTATTTTCATAGTTTGTTTCTGGTACCTTTTTAAATCGAGGCACGGGCACAATACAACATCGTCTTTAGTCAATCTTTGTCCCACTTTGTTTTAAATCCGTGGTCGGGCTAGTGCAATATATTGAACAAAAAAAACATCCTTTAAAAAAGGCACGCTGCCATAATTGTAACCATTGTGCTCTGCTCGGATTGAATCATTCAATCGACGTCTTTATTTCCTTGTCTCTGACCGAGGGTTATCATAAGAAAATTGTGAATGAATCGACATCCTCTTTTCTTTACATTTTACGTTTCTGCAGCCGCCTAAAACAAATCTAGCTATCATATTTTAAAAAGAAGATGGAACACAAACAGTCAAAGAAACAGGCCTACGATCTCCATTTACTATACTCTGTTTGTGACGTCACGGACCAGCCTCCCATTGCTCGGTCAAAGTGAATCCGGAAGTGATAATCTTAACCAACTTTTTCTTTAGTCATCAATATTAAAAGGGTAAGGACTGCTGATACATACCAAAACCCCACAAGTGATATATACACTTTAACGTTCGTTTTGCGCAAAAAGGAAGTGACGACACGGACTTACTTAGCAACGGAAAACCATTTTGAGATTGCTATCGCTATCCAGCTGATAGTCATCCAACGTTTTATTCGACTCTCGTGCAAGTGCAACAACATTGTATCCTGCGGATAACTATTCACTGCACTAGAAAGCGAGTTTATCCATTGGATGGAGATCATCCTATGGATACGTACAACCGGGGCCCTGGACCGAGAAGAAATCTTTGGCCCACTTTACCTTTGGTCCTGGGACGGAACGTCAGTCGGGGGTAAGCGAAAGTATTTTGCTGCACGAGTGTGAAGTGAGTGAGGTTTGTTGTTGGTTTTTAGAAACCTCTGGAAATACCTCTCATTTAGTTTGTGGCTGGAACAGATTCAACTAGGTAAGTTTAGGTTATTGTTAAAGTTTTTTTGGTTTTAAGAAGGCAACATTTGGCCACACAGGAAGTCAAATTTGGGATATATTGTAGAAGACCCCTCCTAAGAGTGGCATACACATTTGAAAGCAAGAGTAACGGATCCAGAGTAACTACATGTATTACACTATAGACCTTAGAATGGACTTATTAAAAGTTTCGAGCAACTATAGAATACAGCTGGTTCACAAAGGTCTGCTATTGTTCTTGATCTGAATTGCGCATTCTTTTATAGAACAAGGTATGTGCTGAAATACATTATCTAAGGTGCCCCGGCATTCTATAGTTTAGCTTTTAAATTTGAACTAAGATTTTTAAACAGTTGGTTATGGTAGGTGTTTGTAAATTAAAGGAGAGCTCCTTCCAGAAATAGATATTATTGAGGCCATTACAGTTTGGCAAAAATCCTCTAATACACCCCTAGCCTCAATTACACGCTGCCCTCTAATAGACGCCGATCAATTTACATGAAAATGACAATAAACGCGTCCCTCTAATACACGCCTCCCTCTGGTAAACGCACCCCTCCAAAAGCGGCATTTTAATAGAATAATTGCAGGAGAATACGACAATATAAAATGTTAAACGATCTTATAGATACATGTGTTACAAATATTCATTTGATAGATTCACAATTAACTGTTGTGTTAAAATATGGTGTCTTTTTGATGTCCTCACTCTTTTCCTCATTTTTAAGTTGAAGTGTAGCAGTTCTTCTTTCGTCATCTTTAATTCTTTATGAAGAGTTATTGCTATGTCAAGCCTTGCATGCAAACTTAAGAGTGTGATTCCAAAATAGACGCCTCCCTCTTTTACACACCTCCCTCCAATACACGCCGCACCAAGTTTGTTCAAAAGTGAATAAATGCCCCTGGTGTGTATTAGAGGAAATACGGTAGGCTCGTCATATTTTTAATTATTTCTTGTGAAAGTATCTTTCGTAGAGTGAAATAAATTTAGAATATTTCTTTGGTGGCAGAATCCACAAAAAAGAGCCTCTTGTTTGCCAAACGTTATATATTGTTGCTATTTTAAACATTTTTAGAAAATTTCCAGACACCCAGCGAGCAATGAAAATTTGGACAAGTTTCATTACTCCAGCTTAAAATAAAATCACATGTAATAACTCAGAGCCAATCACAGATGAAGTGGAGGCTTTACAAGTCTTGTTGCCTTTTGCACACTTACCAGAAGTTGTGTTATTTTTAGTAAACATGATAACATTTGATTTCACAGGAATGCTTTTAAAGGTAAAACTTTTTTGCAATAACTTGGAAAGCCATTGAAATGTTTTAAATCTTTAATGTTTTTTCTGAATTATTTTGTTTTTAAAATTTAAGTATGTCTAATAAATGCAATTAGTACAAACACTAATTTTGTAATTCAATTTATTTTCACTAAATATTTATCAAAAGTGCTGAAAAGAAATTCTTATCCAGCTCGTGGATAAGCCACTGTCCAGTATATCAAGTATTACATCAAATGGCTGAAGACCTCGACACAAAAAAAAAAAAAAACTTGGGGCTAACCTAAAGTTGTGCCACACTTCCCTGCTGGCAGAAGTAATAATGAGGATTTTAGTCTATTACTAGTCAGAGAGGAATTGCATCTATGCATTTGACTAGATGCCCTGTAAATGATCTCCAGATGTTTTTGTATAAGGTCTGCTTGCTAATGTTTTAAGATACAATGGTGCTAACAAGGGGAATGTAGAAAGAGATTAAAAAAGTACTATAAAATGAACCAATATTTCACAGTTCATTCTGCAGTTTCTGTAGTAAATAATTTCATTTACACATATAGTTTTTCATTATTATTGCTATATTTTTTTTAAATATCAAGATGATTTATATAAAATGAGGTATTAGATACTTTTAATTTTAAAATAACTTGCTAGTAGAAGCTGCCTTAAACCAGCCAAATCATTAAAGTTGTAAATCCAGTAATAAAAACTCAGTAATAATGTGGTATATACAGTATAAATTATATATTAATTTTTACCTTGAATATCTCAATCTGAAAATCACATGACAGTGATTAAACTATAATATGACAATGATTAAAATGACAGTCCACTATTGTGAAAGCAAATATAAGAGTATTATGTATGAAAGAATTATAATTACAAAAACATTTAAAACTACTAAATATATGCAGGAATATACAAGAGAAATGATTCTGCTTCAAATTTAGTTGGTTGCTTGGGAGAAATCAGGTTGATGCAGAGGATTTGAAAATGGTAAAGGTGAAATTATTTTGTTTATGGGATGTTAGATGGGTAAATAAAATAAGATTAGATTCTTTAATCCTTTTAGCTCTCCTTTGAACAAACAGCTGCATTACTCAGTGTGACTGTTGCTCAACTGACTAATCCAACTGTTGAGAAAGTTTTAAATGAATTGTTTAACCTCTTTATTGTGTTTTCTTGCCCTTAGCTGTTGATGATGAGAGATATACATATAAAGATGTTCAGCAGCTGTTCAATCCAAAATACAGTAAGTCAATAACAAACACCTTACCTTCGTAATAAACCTCTATATACATGGGTCTCACACTAGCTTGTTAAAAAAATAATCCAGTTTATAAGAATCACAGGGCTCAGATTTTTTACCATATTAAGTCATTTGACCTGCACAAAACAATTCACCTCTTGTTTCACTGCTCCAACAAAATCAGCACCTATTTTGAAACTATTAAGGAAACATATTTGAAACTATTTGAAACATATAAGGCTCAAAATTTCAAAATTTTAAGATTCACAAGGTTCTTATAAAAAAGTGTGTAGTGTCAATAGTTCTAAGAATCTTATTTGCCTCTTTTGCCATTTTAATTTTAATCATCCCCAGAGACATTTGAGGCACTGAATCCATTTTATCAATATTGAGAAAGGTACAGACAAGTCTTTGCATGAGACCAAGGAATTTTCTTCTCTCCAACAAACCTATCTACTTTGCCACTTTCTTTTCTTGCCAGGGATGAACAGCAAGTTGTCTAGCATCTTATCCCGATTTGTATTGAAAATACAGTCCTTAAATATCAGTGAAAGTAATATCAAGATCTAAAACAAATTAGTTTGAAACTTAGCTTTTTGAATGTAAAACATGAACTGTTCCGGCTGCAATGCATTTTATACTCTCGATTAGCCAAGGCCTAGTACCTAGCTGTACCGTGCAAGTTTTACGAGAGTCAAGATTATATATTTTAGTATAATTTTAACCCTTTCAGTCCCAGGGTCATTTGCATAATTGTTATCTTGTTCCCAAGGCAATTATGAATTTCATGGACTATTGAGAGTGGATTTCAATTATGTATGCTCATCAGTTCTTTGTGATTAATTCAATAAAGATGAAGATTGCATAAAATCGAAGTTGAAACATTGTTTATTTCAAAAGCTTGGAAATTACACATAAAGATTGAAAATCTGGATTATAATCCAACTTACAATGTCATCCATCATATAAATTCAAATTTTCTGCCATTTTTTTTTGCACTAATGATTCACTTTAAACAACATTTTGCCATTCAAACTCAATCCTACTATCAAATTTGTGTTGACATTATTAAGGTATATAATAAAAAATTATATTTACATAGAAGTTGCAAAACTTGGGAATCTCAAACTTGAAATCCACAAGGAACAGTTTGCTTGGGCAATCTGTTCAAGGAAGTGATATTCACGGAAGGACTCCTGATTGTACAAACGTAAGTTGCATTTGTGACACTTGAATTGGGTTTCAGGAAACCCTTTTCCTGACTTCGTTTTCTTCCCCCGCTTCTTGCACAAACAGGCTCTCCGATATTATGCGATGAAAAATGGCAAATTATGCGGCATTTTAGGGCTGAGGGTATACTGTTTTTCCAGCTGTTTCCTTTCAACATTCCTTTTGTGTGTTTCAGACTGCAAATGAAGATTTGAAACTGACTTTCTTAAATGATCAAGAATTACGTTGCACGAGGAACAGAACAACTTATTTTGTTGGACATGAAATGTTCCTTTTGGATAAACTCTCTGGCATTCTTCTGCAGCTAGTTTCGTTGGCAAATGTCCTTTCTTTTTTTCATCAGAAATTGCAGCTGTTTTTACCAAGAACTTATCCATTACTAACAAAACTGCAGGATAAAAATCATAAAAGCATCGAAAAAGTAAATATTTGCTGCAAAAAACTCAGAAATTAAAAAAAATCCTTTAATCATTGTAAAATTGATTTTGGTCTCGCTTTTGAGCATAGAAAATGTACTGCAGCACCATCTACCGGTTAAAAAAAAGAAATTTTTGTGAAAAAAAAAAATTAATATGACTCTGCATTGATTCGAGCCCACGTCTATTAGTTGCTTTCAGGTTGAATCGCGTAACGCTAACCGCTGGACCACGTGCATTATTTACATAAGTCTTTATTCATTCTCGTATCCAGTCCCAGCAAAATCTTGGAAAATAGCCACCTAGTCACGAAATGAAGTTTTTGCGATTTTGTGGATGACAGTTGGATCCTTAATCATATTTATCAAAGACATCCTTTGTTTCTTTTCGTCCAAAATTTTCCGCATTTAATAACAATGAATGTTCTATTTTTCGCTGGTTTCATTTTTTCAGATATAATGGTAAAAATGGTTTGAATGCGCCGAACTCTTTTTTCTGTTTGGTCATTTCGCTAAATGGCGAGGTTGTTTGCAAATGACTCAGTGTTTGCATTGATTTTGTTGTTTTATCAAAATAAAACTGTTAAGATTTCTTTCTCTAGTACATAATAATTTTGTGTTAGCAAACAAGATCGCATAATCATGTTTTTGAGTTAGAGCAAAAAAAGGGCATCAGGTAGCGTTTTCGTGCCTGCCAAAGCAAATTTTTGTAGGATTTTAAGCTATTTCTCGTTTCTTGTTGTGCTAGTAGTACGATTTATGCGGGATTATGCGAAAATTTGTGAATTATGCGGCATTATGCGATTTTGGGTCGATTATGCGGGATCGCATAATCGCATAATATCGGAGGGCCTGTATAGGGGATGTCATGCAAAAATTGAAAATTGAGTTGATGTAGTTGATTTAAGACAAAACACTTAAGCTCTGGCTACTTCTGATTTCTCTCCTGCTACTTTTTTAAAAATTGAAAACCCTGACAATAGTCAACAAAAGACTGAGTCAAAATAAATCATATTCCTGAAGTCAAATACTAAATATTGTCAGGTATGTCATTCCATATTTGCTAAAAGCAATATCATTAGCTGCTAAACTCAAGTGAAAACAAAATGTCAGTCTGGGTTCAAACCATTTTATGGAATCCATACATGTACTGTCTTAAGTAAGTGGACAAAATACTCACATGTATGTAAACATTCTGTGATTGTGGTAGCATCAACAAAATAACCCGCACAAAGACTGCACACTACATGTGGGTTGAGGTCCCTGATCCTGATGCTCACCTAGCATGCACAGAAATTCAAGAAAGTGGGAATTGAGAGAACTGCTTTTGAAAACAACCATGAAATAATTAATATGTTATGAATGGTTAATATCCACAATATAGGTGATTGCTTTATTAAGTACTGTACTTGTGAAAAAATATCGAAAAGCAACTTTAAAACTGCTGAGCACACACAATTGTGCGTTTGGATTCTAAAAAAAAAGCATCAAGGTTCTTTCTAATTATCAATAAATCTATTAATTACTAAAATAAGACTTGCCAAAGCCCGTGTTTCGTTCACCAGATTAAATCAAGTATGGAACTCGAACCAATACAGCCTTAAAACCAAAATTCATCTGTACAATAGCAATGTAAAGTCTGTTTTATTGTATGGCTCTGAGTGCTGGCGAGTGATTAAGAAGGACACAAACAAGATCGAATCCTTTCACAACAGCTGCTTGAGAAAAATTCTGAGAATATTTTGGCCGAACTAGAGATCTTTATGAGAGAATGGGGTCAAACAGCATTGTGGAGCAGATCAAACAGCACAGGTTAAGATGGCTAGGACATGTCTTTAGGATGAACCCAAGCCAAATCCCGAAGATAGCATTGCACTGGACACCACCTGGAAAGAGAAAGCCAGGGAGGCCAAAAACCACTTGTCGCAGGACAGTAGAGGCTGAGTTGACAGCGGTGGGCATTGCGTGGGATGAAGCTCAAAAGATTGCAAAAGATAAAGCCAGATGGAGAGGACTTGTTGCTGCCTTATGCCTCACGTGGGGGCAACGAGCCTAATGAATTACTAAACAAATATAAATTTGTGATAATCAAAAATTAACATTAATATTGATTGAAAGAAACCAATATTGTGTTTCCATTCTTAAGGTTCTGAAATAAATTATTTATGCAAGATTATACATGGTAAAGGGAGGCATACATATTCAAATTACCTTGCTTAATGTTGATTGGACATTAAACCTCAAACTCCCACCACTGTCCTTGTTAACATTAAGCCGTGGTATTTAGTATAGTCTTTAACATTGCAATATTATACTCCCAAATTCACCAAAATTCATTTTTTTTACCACTGTACATGTGTTTCAAACTTTGTGCATGGCAACTTGAGTATGGATGCCTCACTTAAGACTTAAAATAGAATATATATTCTAGTAGTTAACAATAAAAATGGAGTAGTTGAGACTTCAGCACAAATTGAATCAAACAGTGTTCCCTTGAGGTCTTTTGAATAGTTTTTCATGTAGCATTGATCATAAAACTGGTTTCTGCATTGCTAAGCATGCTATTTAAAGCACTTTATATTAAAATTGTTAGGGATGTTTTCCTGTTTATTGGTGTCCATTGCTGCATAAGAGGAAAAAGCACCTTAAGGTAGCCAACATGACCTGCATCACACAGGTCACCTTTAAATATCGCCATTTATTTTGAGACGTTCAGTTTCAAATGTTGGGCATTCCTTCAATATAGACCATGCATGTGGCACCATTAATTGTTAATTGCTCTGTGAACATTCAACACTGAAGTTGTGAGTTTAGCACGCCGCTTTGCCAAGTCCTTAGTTTAATGAAACAGCTTTTGCAAAACCCAGTTTCAGAGGCTTTGCAATTGCTTATCAGTGAAGTTACCAATAGTTATATGAAATCCAGCAGATTAGTCCGAGTGACACTATATTATCTACACGAGGTGATACATGTCTGAGGTTGCTCTATCCAAAAATGCACACAATGACGCAGACAGCCATCTTAATATAGTCATTTGTTACCTCCACAGAGTCCATCATCTTCTCAAATTAAAATAAAACTATAACCTCTAGTCCATGTTACACCGTTTTGTACGTAACATCACAGAAAAATGGCAGCGTTCAATAGTAGATAGCCTGGTACTTCGTGTAAGTTCCATATATCAGAACTTTGTCTTCGGTGTTCTAGTCATTCTCGATGGCGAAAAAACGAGCGAACGAAGAGCGAAGCGATGAGCGAGTCGGCGAATCGTAGCGAGCCGCGAGCGAGAAGAACTGTTTTCGTTCTCTCTCCCCATTCCTTCCGCGGCCAACTTTTCGTCGGTCGTTGTTTTCGCCCTCGAGAATGACTAGAACGCCAAGCTACGCTGGCTAATTCGTAACGCTTGTGGGATGTGGCTAGAATAAGAAACATAACTGTGCTACACATACGTTGCTTGTAATGACACAGCCATCAAATAGGGCACCATGGCCCCGTGGGTCAAGGGGACTAAGCCCGCACTAAAAACCTTTGAAAAAAGAGTGAACTCCAAGGCTTACCCCTGAACGGGCTAGCTGCCTTCGCTAGATCTTACTGGCAGCTGTTTTGAGTTTTCTAGGCATTATTAGCATGGCATAACAAATAGGCTCAATTTTGTACAGAAAAGACAAAGCAATGTACTTAAGTAGAAGCTTAACGCTTGTGGTATGTGGCTGGAATAATTTTTTGTGTGGTAAGATAACCTAATTCAATGGACTTGTAACTCTGACAACCGGTATTTTCAACAAAAAAAGATAGCAAATGATACCTAGGCGACCTTCGCACCGGCGCGAGTTCTCTTTGGTGGCATCACGTAAAGAAATACAGAACTAAGAGAGCGGAGCCGGAGTGAACGGTGAGAAAGAAAGTCGCCCCGGTATCATGAAAACAGCCCCTTTATAGTTTTAATGGCATCCAGGATCCAAGGCTCTCTTGGATTACCTTAAATGGGCCGACGTAATCATAACATAAATAAACAATTTCTGTTCACAACAAGTAACATCTTTACTTCCTGAAAAACTCAACGAACTCGACGATAGAAGGATATCTAGTGAAACTCTGGTAAATAAAGAGCAGAAGTATAAATAAAAGCAACTTTATAAGAGAAATAAGACTTGTGCACTAATTGGCCAAAGATTAAACGAATAAATGAATAAACAAATTAAAGATAAAGATAAAGATAAAGATTAAATGAATAAATAAATAACAGCCTTGCTAATCGCCCTCCTTGCAGTTTTGAACTAAATTACGAGGACGCAGCTCAACGAGGTCGACAGCCGTAAGCATTTTAAAGGCGCAATCATCACACACAAATTAACACAGGTTAAAAACACATCATGCACAAACGCTGCCGCTTTTACCAGGTTCGGATCCATACCAGTTTCCACCGTTTCACGGAAATCGGTCAGAATTTTCATAATAAATAAATAAATAGACATGCAAGTTGAATCTCGAAAATTTATTTATTTAATTTTTTTGCCAATTACCGGAAATAGACAAGGCTTCATTTAAGGACAATGGAACTGGAAAATATATTCTCTCACTGACTCAAAAAGCAAGAAAAAGACACTTTAGGTAGTTAAAATTGAAAACATTTCCCGATAATTCATGCCCCCGGACCCCCATATAAGCTTGCGTTTTCGGCGCTCGTTTTGCAGTAAATCGGTGAACATATTCCTAGATCCGCACCTGAATTGGTTACACTTAGCACTTATTGACTGAGACCGAGGGAAACAGTATGTTTTGTGGTCCAGAGACGGTTAATAGTTCGCGAGGCAGAGCCAAGGGAAACATGGCCGTCGAGAGACCACAAAACATACTGCTTTCCCGAGGTCAAGGTCAATACGCTTTTTGTTATATACCAACTTTCAAAGAAGAACAAAAAGTGGCTTTTTTTAAAAAAAAAGTATTATCCAAACTTATGTTTTCTGAACCTTTGAAATCACACTGAACTACAATTAACTTCCGGTTTTGTTATTTACCGGTCCATAACATATTGTTACAGCGAAACTTGTTCACGTACACGTAGTGTTCTCTCGTCTAATAAGAGTACGAGAAAAATGGACTTTGACAGTTGGTATATAACAATAGAATTTATTCTAACTATCTTTTTCTTAACCACAAGTCTTTTCGGTGACTAAGTATGGGTGAGATGGTACCAGGGCTGCATTTCTGTGGTCTAAGGTTACTTTTAAAACAAGTTGTAGTTGAAACTCTTGTGTGAAGCCGAGCTAAACAGTGAATTCGGCAGCACTTTTCAACCCGGCATCACAAACAGAAAAAAAAAACTACAAACTGTTAGGGTTTGCACTTTTGGCTCCTTCTGTAGGTACCGTAGGCACAGTAACACAGATTACGTCAATGCAGTTTTAACCAATGAAAAACACTAAAATAAAGCTCACCCCGACCCTCAACCAATCAGGAAGCACTTCCTCCGGTACGCACTTTTGAATAACCAGTCCCTGGAACGTAAACTGGTAAAGCAAAATAATTATCAAGTGCACATTGCCGGAATGTATTTGACTTGACAACGCCAAGTGTGAATCAAGTTTGCATTTTTCTATGTATTGAGAAAGCATGGCCACTCGATTGTTGTCAATAACCATTTTATAAACCTAGAGGGAAGAAAGGCGTATGAACCCACGGAATGAATGTATAATACTACAAAAAAACACAAAGGTCGGATGCGAACGGGACTCGGGGTCCCGTACGGGGCACTACCCTGTATTAAAAGTACATAATGATAAATATTCGATTGAATAAAAGAAATTAGTACAGCTAGCGATGGCAGGGGCAGGTTTTTTTCATGGTCCATGTGCAGGTAAAAATAATATCAAAAGAGGTCCGTCCATAGTAGGTACATAAGATGAGAGAAAGCAAAGTTGTTGAAGGAGGTCAGGGTTGAGAAATTTGAAGGCAAAGTAGTAGCTCAAAAGACTTGGAAACCATCTTTGTTTATTTGGGAACGTTTTCTCACAGTACGTACTTTGCAAGAACTAAATTGACACTAACATCTTTCTCCCTTGTTTTGTCTCGTTAAAAATCCAGCAGGCTAATTATATATTTGTCAAGCTGGACAACAGTGTCTAAAATGCTAACGAGATCTTGAATGATTTATTTTAGACCACAAACCAGAACCCGAAGTGAAGTTGCTTACTTTAAAGAGTAACTCTACCTCAGAAGGGTTTACTGTGGCCGTCAGAACTGTGGAGATTGGTTGTATCAAATCCAATGTTCAAACCAAGAAGGTAGATAATTTAAGGGTTATACCGGTTAAGGAGGCAGCGTGGCTCGGTAGTCAGGGCACTAGATTTGCATGCGGGTGTCCCAGGTTCAAATCTCACTCTGACCACTGTCTGGATTTGTCTTGGATGATCCCTGAGTCATATCCACCACGCTTTGTAAATAGCCAACTGGTTTACCTCCTATCAGTTGGGGTTCAAATCTCACTCTGACCACTGTCTGGATTTGTCTTGGATGATCCCTGAGTTATATCCACCACACAATGTAAATAGCCAACTGGTTTGCCTCCTATCAGTTGGGGTTCAAATCTCACCCTGACCACTGTCTGGATTTGTCTTGGATGATCCCTGGGTTATATCCACCACACTATGTAAATAGCCAACTGGTTTACCTCTTATCAGTTGGGGTTCAAATCTCACTCTGACCACTGTCTGGATATGTCTTGGATGATCCCTGGGTTATATCCACCACACTATGTAAATAGCCAATTGGTTTGCCTCCTATCAGTTGGGGTTCAAATCTCACTCTGACCACTGTCTGGATTTGTCTTGAATGATCCCTGAGTCATATCCACCACGCTTTGAAAGTAGCCAACTGGTTTGCCGCCTATCAGTTGGGGTTCACAGTTACTCCAGAAATCCGAGTATATAAATAAAGTATTTGTATTTTTTGTATTTGATTGTACCGGTAATTAACACTTATTGACTGAGACCGCCGATGTGGCCACCGAGGGACCACAAGACATACTGCTTTACCGAGGTTAAGTTCAATAAGTGTTTTGTTATATACCAACTATCAAAGAAGAACAAAAGCAGCTTTTAAATATTTTTTTTTATTATCCAAACTTGTGTTTTGTGAACTTTTGAAATCACACCAAATTACAATTAACTTCCGGTTTTGTT
>JAOBAY020065318.1:0-12371 GCA_025331085.2 Zoanthus sociatus
CCATAATTTATGTATATATTATTGACAAAATACAATATCCTGTGAACCAATCATCTGCCTAGACTGAACAAAACTATGATCCAGACATTCAGACATCATCTGACTGAAGAGTATTTGTACCCAAGACAACTTGCAACCAGTAAATAATGGTAACAAGACACAGTTTCTCACTGAAAAGAAACAATCGAAAGATAATTGGATTTAACTTGGTCGCCGTTTTTCATTCGTTTGATTGATTTAGAGTTTGATTTCTTTCTGAAAATCCCCAATCCTGTCATCTCACAAGAGTCAAAAGGCCTTGAGAGACACATTGCACAAAAATGGCACAAAGCGGCAGCAAACCCCCCATCCCCCCCCTCCTCTTAACAACTGAAGGTGAGAATTCCTAGCTGCTACTGATTTAAGTAACTGCTGATTCGTTTCATACAGTCTTAGCCTTGTTTTGTGGTTTTAAAAATATTCAAAAATACTAGTGAAAGAGAACGAGAAATCACATCTCCAACAATACATGTACACACTATTGTACGTTACGTAAAACTGCACTGGCATTTAGGAATATTTAGCTCCATATTGAGATTTAGACTGTAGAAATTGAGTCCGCTGTCATTGTAGAAAGCCGCAACTACAAGGGAAGGTACTTCACATTTGGTTTTCCCAAGTGCAAAAATGTGGTCTAATTTAAGCTTAGATATTATATCTGTGTTGGGTTCGTCTTCTTTCAAAATCTTAATAACTTATGATTGCAACTAAGAATTCTCTTTGATATGTTGTTTCAAAATTTCTTCCAATGTCTGAATAGTGCTTCGAATTCCCAGTAGACAACCCCGATCAGGACCAGCTCTCGTACGATCTTCACTCAGGCCACTGTGAGTTGTGTGCGCAAAATCAATCAGGCGAACATCCAGTCGCGGACAACAAGCAGAATCGGTTCCACTTTGTGCTCTTTCACAAGAAATGTCTGAAGAATGACAACACGACTGTTCTAGTTTGTCCGTTACGGTCGAGGTTAAAAAGTCCTTTCCGCAAGTTCTTTCACTTAAAGGTTCCTGTCCTTCGTATATCAAAAGCAAGGAACTTGAAAAAAAGCGAAAGGATTGCTGTTTTTCTATAACATTATATAGTATTTGCAGTTTGTTGATAAATGGTTGTACGAGTTCAACGGCTAATCTTTCTCCGTCGTGTAGAAAATTACAAAGTTCTTTTTTGAAGCCTTCAACAGATAATTTCATTCCTTCGTATTTGTCCCGGTATATCAATTGCCGAGTTTTTCTCTTGTAAACCTGGGGGGAAATATAAACCATTATTTGTATAATAACAACAGTTATATTTTTAAATAAAATATAATAAAAATAAAATATAAATTCAGCTTAAGGTTACAGTTCAGTCGGAGCGATCTTTTTAGATTATGACTTGTATTGATCACAGCTGTTTTACGTCAGAATCAGTTTCAGCCTATATACCACTGGATTAGGTCATGAAGTTGTCTAAATATAACTGATGGTAAAAAAAAGTTTTTTTGAAATCATTTTAATTTGTTGTTTTAGATTGGTTAGTTTTCCATTGCTAAGTTTCTCCTAACCTGTATCAATTTTGGTTTCTGAAATTTCAATATTTCATCCCAAATTTAGCTCAGTTGCATTCAAAACAGTATCGTGATTATTGAAAGCACACGTCATTAACTTCTTAAAACTGATGCTGACAAACGACTTTGTAAAAAATTACAAAAGTACTCTTGGGTGCCAAATAAACGTCCCCATCCCCCGCGTATTAAAATTTCAATTTTTCCCGAACCCCCGGACCTTATTAGGATCCCCCCGTTTACTAAAATTTCGGATTTCAGTGCTCAAACCGGAAACATAGTTGTGTTTAATTTTGTTAATTTTCCTTGGAGTTACTAAAAGAGATATACGATTTTTCTCAGACCTGAAATAGTTGTTTTGTAATCATGCCCATAACGACATACAGTGAAAAATTCTTTTTAGATTTTCCGGTCCCCCCGTTTATGAAGAGTCCCCCATCCCCCCGCTTATTAGGTTTTCACATATTTTTCGTAAATTTCCAAATTTCCTTTCAGGGTCAGGTTATAATCTAACACTATGTGAAAGATTGTGGCGATAAAACGAATGCAGGTCGTTTCGCCTACTATTTGCTCGCCTGCTGGCTGTACTGCTTGTTCGCCAACGACTGAAATCTTTTCGCCTACTACTAATAACAACAAAAATCAACGAAAAGCATAGAAGAAAAGTAAAAGGTGATCTAAAACGAATCCTTTCCCAATGACTTAGTGGTAACATATTTATATTTACATGCTATTTATAAGAGAAAGTAACTTTTATTTAAGCAATTCACATGCGATATCGCAAGAACTTTGAATAACCAAGTAAACACAAATAACATAAACATTGGCTTACTTCCTTTTTAAACTCACTTTGCTATACTTTTTGTTGATTTATGCTGTTATTAGTAGTAGACGAAACGTATCAAGACGTAAGCGAAACGACTTCAGACGTGGACGAAACGACCGGTTACCGATAAAACTGCTTGAGATGGAATTTTTCTTTTGAAAAAAACAATTGAGGTAACATCGCCCAATTGCTTGTTTTAAAACTTGTAAAACTTTTACTAGATATACCGGTCATAAAAACCTCGAAAATAAGCCCGGTGGGCTTAATCTCGAAGAAGAAAAGTTCCCCTCTTGAATATGAAAAATAATCTCCAAGGCAGTGTACACTTTGCAAAAGTATTCTCAAAAAGAAGCCAATCTCGAAAACAATGGCCGTCCAAGAACTTTAAAAAGAAAAGCCTATTGGCTTGTTTACGACGTTTTACGGTATCTCAAGCGCCTAATTCGCTTAACAAACACATTTTTGCTATCAAACAAATACAATTTGATAATGATTTTTGCGTTTTCAAGTGTATCGTAACCGCAAAATGGTGGAGCACAAAAAAAAAAGTCGAGCGTTCTTACATTATCATCTGTATCATCAGCATAACTACCAATCATTTTCACCAACCTGCATTCCTGCAAAGCGAACTCCAAGTGTACTTGAAGTAGTATCTGCAATCTTTTTCATCATTCGAATTGCTTTTTCCTGGGAAGCATCGTCTCCATGTTGCTGCGTGCCAATCTTCAGGTCAAGTACACACGGCCAGTGGTAATGGTACGTTATATTTTCTAAGATTAAATATTCTGCTTTGGATTAAGGAATTATAAGGCTCCTTAATAATTGGTACAATAAAAACACTGTTTACGTTCACAAAATATGTGAGCAACAGCGAGGAAGTGTTATTGACATCGAGTAGGAAAGTTTGCAATAAAAGAACACGGCGCTTCATCACCATCAGAAAGAAAAGATAAGGAAAGTAAAACTGTCTGATTTTGTAGGTGCAACCAATCTGATTCCGTGCTAAAGTGTTTTATAAGAAAAATGTAAAGATCGCTCCAATGAGGCCTTATGCTATACTGTTTACAGATAAAAGTTAAATAAAAAGTATAAGTACTCTTAAAACAGTTCTAAAACCTTCCAAGCTTTTGCCGATTTCCTCATATCAATACAGTATCACTTTGACACATTTCTTCCATTCTATAACCTGGTTGTTTTTCAACCGATTTTTTTTATTTCGCATGCATGACAGATACACATACATAAACACACGTCTCCAAGGGCCAACAGTTTAACATCCTCATCCGAGAAGTAAGATGCAAAAACGTATCTAACCATTTGCAAATTATTTAAAAATCATGAGTGTTGGTCCCGCCCGATAGACAGCCTAGGCGAACCAGCTGAAAGTAGTATTTATATTTGCTAAACAAAGGATACCGTGTATTTTATGTTCTTTGATGTTTGCTTTAATTTCATCAAGGTTTCGCTTTTGGCACTGAAGGTACCACGGCCAAGAAATTGTGTCGTCCAAAGAATATTTTCCTGTAAAAACAAAGAATATATGGGATAGCACCTTTCTTAATTCTACATTAATTGTATACCCACTGATGTGAACCAAATGTATGACTTAACAGTTTGAAGTATACCCACAAAAATGAAGACCCAGCATGGTCAAGCTTTGCCATATAGCATAGGTTGAGTTGTTGGGCCGCAATTTCAATTAACTAATGCATTTTAAATGTGATTGCACGTTTTAAATAAACCAATGAGTGAAAACTCAATCTGACGAAAAAAACTTCACATTCCACATAAATTAATCCCATACCATACCTTTCCAGTCTCCAAATGCCTCTGGATGTCCATTTCTGAACTTCATTCTGAATATATAAACATAGGATTCACTGTTACATGCTCACTCTAAAAATGCATCAGAATTGCCTTTAAAATGATTATTATTGGTTTATACTGACTTGTGTTTCAATCTTTTCATTTTGGCACAAACTGGGAGTAGATTAGCAAGTGTCAACACATGATTCTTAGGAATACTGAATACTTTTAATTCTACTGAACACAGTTAATAGCAAAGCCACAAGGAAATTCAACTAAAAACAACAGAAAAACGAGACTAGTGGTGCATAGTAACTGCAATACTAACCGCTGATGATATGGATGATCACCATAAGTAATTGTATTATTTTTTTTATAATATTTCATTAAAGTCGCATGACATATAATATTTAGATTACAACTCATTCCTAAAGTTGTTTTTAGATTCTTTTGTAAAATACCATAAGCATCAATATTGATTGATAAACTGAACTGATAAATTAGGTGAAGAGTAACTTATTACCTTGCCTGGTTGTTTGGCATTGAAAAATGAAATCAAATTGTTAACTGTATATTTTGCATAGCCACTTTATTTTGAAAACTAACCTGTGCTTTCCGATAGATGCTTTGGTAAGAGTGCTTCTTGGCGACTGTATGAGACGTGCTCCTTCAGCTTCAAAACTAGCTGTTTCCTCATCACTTGAACTGTGATTACTCTTTCTTCGGAGTTTTTTGATGGCTTTGTGATCACTAGGATGAGCTACCAAATTGATATTACCTTCTTTATCTTCTTGAAAACTAACATGCACCACACCTGCAGCATTAAAAATACACATAATTGAAGGGTTAAGTGCAAAAACAATGTGAGTGACTTTGTATGAAATGCTAAATTCTCCTAAGGGTTATAAAGAGAATATTCATAGGGATAATATAGGGAAAGATGAGAACTTGATAAAAATTCAATAGTAAGACCATTTCACAGTTCCTGAAAGGTAACCAAGCTTCTTCATGAAAATGAGGCTTAGGGTGACCTGACAGAGAAGTGGAAATAATTATCGTAAGAAAGAAATGTCTATTATTACCACTTCTCTAACTGTGTCAGGTCATCCTAAGCCTCACTTTCATGTAGAAGCTTGATTACCTTTCAGGAACTGTGAAATGGTCTATTATATCATTTTAATTTATGTCTAGTGCAAAAACATGACTTTGTGTATGGAATGCTATAAAATTCTCCCAAACGTTATGAAGGGATAATAGGGATAACATAGTGAGAGTTGAGAACTTTATCAGAAATCACTTACATTTTTGTACTAGGCTCTTCAATGTTGACATAATTTAAACACACTTAACCTTAACCATAAATTAGGGAAAGGCCTCAGTAGTCAACAAGCATGAATATTCAGCCATAGGTGAGCAAGTTATTATAAAATTAAGAAATATAAATCTAAGTTACATTAACTTCTTTATGAAATGCTATAAATATTACAAATTCTCCCAAAAGTTTGCTTTGGTTTTCAGCACACTGTGAAGACATGAAGAACATGTTTTATTTCATTATTTAACAGTTCCTAAACTACTGAACAACATTTAATTATTAATGTGTGAAAGCCACAAAATTAATCTATTTTCAAACCTTCAGAACCAAAAATCTGAAGATCTAAGTTCAACAAATCTATATATTTTTCTCAATACTCTTAAGACTTCTGAATGTTGTGAAACTAGTGTACAATGGTATCCTTATGGTTTACTAAGATGAGCATCCATGTTACAGCAGCTCAGCAAAGTCTATAAATGGGTTTAAGTAGCCTGGGGACAACTGGTTTAAACAAAGCTTCAACTAAAACTACAGCTGTAAAAATGAACTTAAAAATATTAAAAGTGATTCTAACTACTGTTTTGCAGAATCAATAATCAAACTATATTTTCATTTTATTGAACAAACCTATTGTACAGAAAACAGAAAAATTACATTAAATACGTACATCATTAATTTTTATTTTGCAATTTTCATGATGAATCATGTGATTATAAAACAACATTTCGACGTTTCCAGAACGTCATTATCAAGTTTTGTTATCAAATTTCAAACACAAGACAATCCCATTTTGTGCTGCTGATCATCGATATTCTGCCATTGGTTGCCATCTGAGAGATGCCCATGGGAACACTGACTTACTCAATGAGAGCCAGTTTAGAATGCTTAAAAAATGTAGCACGAAGTGGGATTGTCTTGTGTTTGAAATGTTGTACATAAGATCAATAAGCCCCACTGTAAATACCCAGAGCAACTCCATTAGGGCCAAACTCTTTATTTAACTTTCAATGCCTTTTATTTTATTCATCACTATATAATATTCTGTTTCATTATTTTATTTTCACTTGATAATGACATTCTGGAAACGTCGTGACATGTTTTATAATGTTTTACAATATTTGTCACAGATTTTTATTGTCAAATGTTTTACCAAATCTTTACTTATTTGAATCATGAGGTTGGTTTGGAAAAAGTGAATTTCATCACCATAACAAAAGTGTGAGACTTGAGCGGTTTGTACTTTCTAAATAGCCATCAACACGGGTGAAGCTTAACCTATTCTGGGGCCATGGGAGTCAAGTCAGATGTTTTTATCAAAGAGAAAGAATATAAATGAATTAAAAACACAACTATTATAGACCACATACTTCAAAAATATCTTATTATACATATTATTATATTCTAGATATTCCCAACTATCAAAGAAAAAGCATATTTATTTAATTTATCTGTAGATTACTAGATCATTATTAGATCATTGTCAACTTTGTTTGTTTTAGAAAACAATACAACCATATCACAATCTTGAGTTAGAATGCAAACAAAATTTATATTTATGCATCGTTTTCACACAAAACAATTTAAAATTAAGAATAAGTGCATTTAAAAAATATCAAGAGTGTGATATTACAGCATGAAGAACATATTAAACTATATTGACCTAATTTTTTTTTATAAGAACAACTTTATAAGAACAACAAGGCTCAGATTAGCCAAAACAATTTAACAATTTAAGCTCAGGCTGAGGCTGAAAAAAGTGAAAACATTTCTAGTTGAAACTTTACTAAATCTTAATTCTTATAATTTACGTTCACAATGTGCAAAATAAAAACACAGAAGCACCGTTTTCCATTAATTCTATTATCATATCTACGGCTGTCCCAAATGATACACGTATTCATGTAATATTAAAGGTTCCTCGTTAACCTTAGATAATTGAAGAGATATCCTCAAAATACAAACGATTAGCATTGTTCTTCACTGAATTCTGGCCTTGTCTTTTTTGTTTTGATTTCTCGTCATTTCAAACCACTCACAGAAATAAGAAAACATTAATAATAATAATAATAATACTAATAATAATAATGTCTTTATTATATAAATAAAATACATATCTATATTTACAAATGACTGTCATAAAAAGTGAATCTAATTAAAAATTAAAAAATTGGTGCTGAAGCAGTCAAAAATTAAGAACCATGAGCCTCGGTAAAATTTACTGGTTCTTGTAAAAAACAGCGTGAATATAACTACAAGGAAAGGCCTCTTGAATATTAGTTCGTTTTATATGACCAAACAAAAGCAATATCCCGGCAGTGCTTGCGCAACTCCGGGTTCCGACTTTCTCGCCACAGCAACAAATATAATTGAGAACATTTAAGTCTTCAAATTGAAAATATGTTAGCATATTTTTTAGTTAAGTCTTGGTATGTGCCACCTTAACCTAATATCTTTTTTTCTTTAACTATTTAAAAATCGTTTGCAATGAAAATGATACATTATAAAGCATAAAGGTTTGCAATTTGTGGTAAATACAAATTATAAAGTATATGTTCTGAAAAATGATACATTGACTTACCGCGGTATTCTGGTGTAAAAGGTCTCATTTCCAAAGGTAAATCCTTATAAATCCGTTGTTCTCTTGGATTTAAAGGCTTGCAAACTGAAACATCGTCGAATTTCATAAAACAACAATGTCCAGAGACTTGGTGAACGAAAGGTTCTAAAGGGACAACATTTGCAGTGGTTTCTGCCATCCTTTGAATAATTTACACAAGAAGTATGATTTAGAATGTTAAAATCTTAAATGGTAGTTAAAAATGGCATGTTTAATCAGGTTTAAGGATAGTGAAAGAAAAACTTTAGAGCTTTATTTGACTGGATGAAACAGACTTTACATTCATTGTCAACAAAATAATCTCTTCGCTAACGTCATGGAGGAGCCTTCGTCACGTGATTTTTGAACGATCGAGAAAAGAATGAGGCGAGAAAATTAAGTACGTCATAGTGCGTGACTAGTGCTAGTGCCGCTCGGACTTTGCTAGACCTACTATTTTGGCTATCGCTAGTAGATTTATACATTTTGTCACATTATTAAAATGCATTATAGTTTATACATTATGTTTTAGTGTTGTTTATGCTTTGTGCATAACAATTAATAGAGTGACAAACCATTCAGCCGGCAGCATATTACGACACATTTGATTCCCTTTTCTATGCATTTGTGTCACACTCGTTTAGCCATTCAAACTCCACCTTAGAAATGTCACTTTGTCCAACTTAGTTTGGTAATTGGAGGTGTAGATTTATTCCCGAACTTAATCAGCAGTCCGCAAAAGCATTAACCCTAAAAAAACACGCGCCCTCCCTCACTGAATTTTGAGAAAATTTTGATGATAATTAAACCGGGAATTTCTTTTAAGTGGCCTTATGCATTATTATGTTTTAGCGTTGTTTATGCTTTGTGCATACAGGGTCTTCTTAATTATTGACTGTCTAGTCTAAGGTTTCACTGCACTTACTCCCAAGACTCAACACGCTAATAATCGCATTATGTTTATCACACCTTTTCAACCCGTCAACAATTTCATTAAGGCGATTGTTAATCGCAATTTTAATTGAATTAATGTAGACTCTAGCACTTCAAATATTTCCTGTCAACGTTCCATTTTTGTCTTCTTATAAAAAGCCTGCAAACTATTAACACCATGCCGTTGTTATTGGCTTGAACCCTAACTTAAGTCACTCGTTGCGATTTGTAAAAGCACGTAAAGGTAATAAACTGACAATAAATTGAAAAGATTTTATACAAATGATTTTCTGTCCTAGATTTGGTCATCTTTCATGTTCTGTTCTCTTTTATATTTAATGCTTGGCTTTATATTAAAATAAAAAGTATTTAATATAATTTTTGATGAAATGAGCCACGATCCTTTTTTATATATTAATATGAAAATGTTAAAAATTCTAAATATTTGCGGTTTTTTGAAGTGAAAGAAATTATGGTTGTTTGGAGCGTAACGAGAACTTTATCTTCCGTATAAAAAACTATGCAAAATAATGAACTGAATTATCTGAGCAAGAACTTCAACCCAAACGTGATATTAACTTTTGATTTTCAATTTTGTCTTTCTAAGTTCAAGAACTGAATTTTAGAATCGACTTCTTAGTTAGTAAAACGACTTTGAATTTTGAGTTTTCACTTTTCATTTTAAAGATCGACTTTAAAGATCGACCGTTTGATTTTGCGTTTTGACTTTTTGTGGCCACTGTCGGCCACCGTAACGCAGTAACTCATTTGATTGATTTGTCAATTACTGCCACTGACCATTTGAATGATGAGGGTTTACTGATATTCCTAGCCAACTAACTGCAATGACCGTTTATAAATAGGAATTAACAGCTGAAATCCCAATAATTGTTGCGCTTGTTCTGTCTAATCACAAAAACGGTAAGAACTTGTCGTATATTAAACAAATAATTTTATTCCGCCATTGTCGACTAATCACATGTGCCTAATATACGAAGAAAGGAAGGGGGGGGGGGGGTCAGAATTTCTAGGATATTTAATAACGGGAGGAAAGGGATCAAAATAAACAGGGAAGTCGGAATTTCCAGGAAGAGAAAGGGCTAAACGTTTCACAGTTGAGCACAAAGAGTAGTCCAAACTGGGAATATACCAAGCTAAGCCAAGTTAGTCTGGTGCACTGTGATAAGTGGCCCAAATATTATCCCAGTTTGGCAACCATTAGTAGATTCAACATTTTTGATAGAGAAATGAAAAGAAAGTACAGTGTATATTCGTCAAATTAAAGAAAAACACAATTTTAGTTTCATAAACGATGGGGATGCATGCTTATTAATTTATCGTATTTTCCCCGACCAATTCAAAAGTCCAAACTGGAAATAACGTGGTTATTTCCAGTTTAGATGATCCTTTGTGGTCAACTTTGAAACCTTACCCCTTCTCTTCCTAGAAATACCGACCCACTCGTTTATTTTGAAAACCACGTTCATTAAATTTTCCTAAAAATTCTGACCTCCCTGTTTGTTCCTGTCCCCGCCGTTAATTAGACACCTAAGACTAAGCGAAGTCGATTGCAAGGCATGTAGGTGAATTTCTTTTATTTCTTCCTTTAAATTTTATAGCTCGATACGTTGTTTTTATATATTTTTTTCGACTTTTGAATTAAATGATGGATCTCAAAGACGTAAAATCATCGACACCATGAAAGAGTATTGCAAGAATTAAAGTATGCCGACTTTCTGGTATCAGTCACAAGAAAGGACCAGAAAATAATTTAAGTTTTCAGATATTTTGAGCAAGTAGCCCGTCAGTGTTAGAGGATTTCCTTCCTTATTTCATCTGACGAGAGTGCGAAGCCTTAGCAATTGTGTCAAAAGTGATAACATTCCAGGAGAGTAGCTACAACTGATTCAAACCGAACTTCTAGTGCATGATTACACAGCCGGAGACTTCAGTGGCGTGATGGGTGCGTCCAAGTTTCACCATCGGTTGAAAGGTCACAAAAACGTGTTTCTATTGTTTAGGTGACTGGTGATCAGAGATCACCTCTAGAATGCATGATTCTATTCTTTTGAAGGCTGAAAAGGTGAAGTTAGGATTCTTACTATTTTAAGAGTTTTGTTTTTCAATTCAACAATTTCCGCCTTCAGCCGTTCGGGAAGTGTAACTACATCATCCAATCAAAATACAATCAATCGAACATGTATACGGTAATACAAATGTTAATCAAACCACCCGATCACCGGCATTGCAACGTTTAAGCAATATTAAAACAAAAGAGATTAAGAGTCGAAATTAATTTAGAACTTGGAACAAAGGAACAATTTGGAATTTTGCAAGGGAACAAAGAAAAGTTTTTTAGAGGAACAAGGGAACACAGACCTCCTTGGGAGACCCTTTACTAAGACTTACATAAAGAGCCTCGTTAGGTTCTTATACATTTCCGCTGGACATACCTCAGTACACCAGCGGAGATCCAGCAGCTTTGTTTCCAATTAAGATGGATGACAATTCAGCTTTCTGATTCGGAACAACAAGCACTGCAACAATGATTGTGAAAGTACTTTTTTGCTATTTTTATTATACTAAAGCTTTAATTCCAGCTTTTCCAGTTCTCAATATGATCTACATTGTCAGCTACCTCACGCGATACTTTCACGTGATTTCTACCTCATACGAATGTAAGGACCAATCAAATATCACGCTTAGTTCAATAACGGAATAAAGTTCGTGTTATATCACGTGCGCTTGCACTGGTAACCTTGACCACTGCCATCTGTGGTGAAAATTTATTGTTTTTAAAAGAGTATTAAATAGATTTTCTCTTGAAATCAAACAGAATATTAACGATCGATGTCTTATAGTTGTTGCAAATTCGTAATTAATTATTTTCATTTCAATTTTGTATTAGAATCATGAGCGGGACGGAAAATGTTCCGAATGCCAGCTGTAATGTTTATACTCTGACAAACTGCACATTATCAATTGGAAGTAAAAACGATTTTGGAAGGCATCTCGAAAATGTTGAAAATTTGGATATCACATTTTCACATGTTCTTTAGACAAAAGCAAAAAAAGCATCTCATATCATCAGTTATTGATTTGTTTCAAAGTTGATAATTAATCTGGTTTCAAACATTAGATACACTCTTTTTTTGATAGGAACCTTTTTATAAGAACATGAGACTGAAAATCGCAAAAAATTTAAGAACATGTTGAGTCTGAAAAAAGGTGAAGAACACTTATTTATGATGATAACCTATTGCAAATAATTCATACAGTGTTATTGAAAACTTTGTTTTTCGGTGGGCTTCTTGAC
>JAOBAY020065329.1:0-12367 GCA_025331085.2 Zoanthus sociatus
CTTACAAAGTCAAAGGCGTTGATGATGGCTGAAATTTCGAGACGCTGACCATTTTCGAGCTGCACAATATTGACCTCGGTTATCTCCCCTAGCTCCGCCCCTGTATATTGTCTTCTACTTTATCTCCAGATTCATTTGATAAATTGCACCTTCCTGTCCTCCATTCATGAACTACTGGTGCTACCTCAGTGTTACGGTTTAAATTTTTCTTGATAGAAAACGCTAGTCCTTAAAAGCAGCTTTCAAGTAAAACAAAAAGCTTTTCACTGAAATGCTATTTTGGTTCTTGAGATATTTCATGTAAAACTGTTAGCGGAAGTAAACATACAAATTGGCGGTGTTATTTCAAATGCGTCTTTTTTAAACAAATTTTAAAACTACGTGCGGCTAACTAAAAAGTTACAACTGAATCAGTCTTTTACTGAGTGAGAAAATTTGGAAGTTCAATATAGATTTTTTTACAAAGTCAATTCTAAGCAACAGCATCCAACCGAGCCGTTCCACAAGATAATCGCTCCGGTCCACAACCATTTTTTTTTCCTTGCTGGCAAACACTTACATATATAAATTCGGCAGCTGAGGAAGAGATCGCTCACTGGATTTGGCCGTCCATCACTCGGGAAAGTGCAACGAACCAATTTTAGCCATTTTTAACCGGCTCAAATGAAATACAAACCGTCAGACAATCTTTTGGCAACAACCCTGATAAAAAGTGAACCAGCCCGGCTTTGCCGAAATCTCGGTTATATTTTCCAATTTAGTACCACGATATTATATTTATGCATTGTCATCTTTATAAATATATCATTCTTAACCCTTTCAATCTCAGTCAGTTATCAATACCCAACTTCTCCTTACATAGCACATACAAAATAAAACATTTGGTGATGAGAAAATGAGTATTGATCAAACATAGCAAACTACTGAAGATTAAATGTAAAATTCTCTCAAACTTGTTGAATGAAAAGTATGGGCTCAGGTTGGGAGAATTTAACATTTACAACTGGGAAAAAAGGTTGAAAGGGTTAAAATTGCAGTAATGCAGACTGCGAAACGTCGCATTTCTGCATTATTCTTCATTTTAAGCGCTTCGAAGAAACCCTTAGTTTAGTTTTAGAAACTCTTAAGAAAACCAATTTTTTTGTTTTTCCTAATAAGCTTTTATATCGACGGATCTACATGTAATTTTAATTATAAGCAAAGTCACATATACCGAAAATCATGAGGAAAATCATGTACGCTGATCACCTTTTTTTTGCCATTGAGACCTGTGCGCCTAGCTTAGTGATTTCAATAAATCGAATTTATGTGTGAACCCGATGCTCCGGGTCCATGGCTATTCTATTCAGCCCTTAGAACTGCAGAGCCCTTTTACAGTTCACTATCACAGATCCTTGCGTTCAGGTGGTAGGGGAACTCGGATTCTGTGACGGAGCAAAGAATGATAAACAGAACACAGATTAAGTTGCTACTGAAATGGCAAACATCATCTTGATAGTCCAGCAACCTTCTGATCAAGATGTCGAGACGAGGCACACAGGATAATCACCAGTGACGAGTTCACACAAATCGTTTTTCTCTATTAAAAAAAACTGCCATGGGTATGATAACTTTTTTACGATATCTTGTACGAACTGTTAAATTCTCAACTGAAAGCCATTTTTTTTGGTTTTTCTAATAAACTACTATCTCGACGGATCTACACATGATTTTAATTATGAGCAAAGTCACATATAGTCCAGGGCCCGTTTCCACAAAGTTCCGACTAACTTAATCCTGGATTAAGACAAAATTCAAAGACTAATTTTTTCAAAACTAAAGCTTTTTGATGCTTACAAAATTCTGCTCTGTTTTATCAATAAAGAAATATGTTATATCCGAAATTCCAGCCCAAAGTAAGCTATAGAAGGCTGGAAACAAGAACATGGATTAAAAAATTAATCCTGGATTAGCACTAATCGGGCTTTGAGGAACCGGGCAAGTTCTTTGAGGAACTGATCTTTGTAACATTTCAAATCGTGTTCTGAATGATACACTTTAAGCCCCGTCTACACGAGCAATTTCATTATGTGACAAGTTTTATTTGATCATTTTTATTTGCTGGTATAAGCCCCGTCTACACGAGCAATTTTTATATGACAATTTTTATCTATTTGCCAGTGTACACCCCGTCTACACGACCAATTTTTATTTGAAAGCGAAAGATTGAAGACTGGAATCTATGGATGACGACAAAAAAATTGCCAATTTTATGTGTTGTCTCGTCTACACGGACAATTTTCTGTGTATGTGACAATTATTATGTGCCACATAAAAACTAACACGCCAGTTTTTCAGCAAATATAATTGTCATACAAAAATTTGGTCAATTTTGTTCATCTACACGAGCAAATAAAAATTGTCACATGACATAAAGATTGTCACATAAAAACTGCTCGTGTAGACGGGGCTTAAACGCCATTGTAATAGAAATCTTCCTAAGACATACAGCACTGCATTGTCTTTATACCTTTGCTACCGGCCATCAGCGTGTCATTGTGTTTAGGTTATGGGACACTAGCTGTTTCGCTTTAACCGGCGGAAGGGAAATCATGGAGTTCAAGAAAGCACTTTAAAATGCCGACTCAGATTACATAGATAAATTTTCTAAAGTGGTTGAACGGGATTCCATTTCAAGGGCCTTGCGAATCTTAAATTATAATCGATTTTTCAAATTCATAGAAATAGAATAGAATCGTTTACTTTAAAGCAGTGTTTAAAAAGTTTGTATCTGAAAAAACTGTTATAGCGCACTTATACTTTAGGTTATTTGAAGTTTTTCAAATAAACGGTCTCAGAAAAAAGAGAGAAAGCGAACCATACTTCTTGCATGCAGTGACTGAAAACGGGCATCTGCTGTTAGAGTGCGCCTGAGACAAATTGCACGATGACGTGAAATCAAGTACGTGACTGAATCTGTCTGGAGTTAAAAGCACAGATAATCAGTTTCTTATCAGGACAAGAAAAATCATTTGTCATTTTTGCGCTTATGTTGCCCGGAGGTTGATGAAGTGCGCAGCAGTCTGTTAATGTTATGGTAGGGTCTCTACTCTTCTTCTCATCATTTCGTTTTTCACCGGCCAACCAAAAAACTTGTTTGGGAACTAGTACTTATTATATTATGTCAAATATGCTGAACATAGCTGCATTTCTGTTGGGAAAAGAAGAATGCCCAGTTTAAGATCTTTTAAGTTGATTTACTTGGAACAAAAGAGCGTAATTGGGCCATTTTGTGAGAGATCCGAAACAGCCAATGTTTCATATTGTCGAGTCCGGACTGCAGCTTGCATTAGTTTGTTCATAATGTAAGTATCGAAAACAACCTCTTAAGAGTTTAATAACGGCTGAGCACGAGGAAGGATTACTTGCCGCATGTCCTTATCGTGTCTATGATTTACATTATGCACAATGTTTTAGCTTTAATCTTTCATTAAGATGGCCAAACAATTTTTTATTACATTGACGACATTCCTTCTACTAAACCGGTACATCGAGTTCGACAATAACGTGACAAAAACATGAATGAAAAGCATTTCAGCATAAATGCTGATTGATGTACACTTCCTTCTTATAATTAACAAGGTTTCTGTGCTTCGAAAATAAGCTTCTTATGTCTTGTTGCTTTGGAACGGCTCTGAATCACATTTTTAAATCGATCTTTAATTTTTTGGTGCGCACTAATTTAATTAACACAATTGTTACAAGGTTATTTGTAAACACGAAAGGTTAGAATAAAAACACGTTTTTTGTACTTTGTTTAGTTTATTTTGTGGTTTTTAAAGCATTTCCACAAATGATCATTTACTTATAATTGGTTGTCGGCCGAGAAAAGAAGAGCAGCAACACATGTCAGACGGTGATTTAACATTTTACGTGTTTTTTAAATCAACGCAGCCATCTGTACATGTAGATCTGACAAAACAAGAACATGAATTATATTAAAACTTTCATTTCATTCGGGTAATTTCTCAATAGCGGATTTACAGCACTATCAAAAAGTGAATTTCCTTTTCATCTAGTTTTCACTGCGGCTTATTTATAAAATAGTAACTGCACGTGGTGTCAGTATATACACACTTTAGGGCGAGGTTGAATGTTTTTAAATAGTTTCTGCCTTGCGGGCACTATTGCTTTAAAAATAGACGAGAAAAAATATGTTAAATACACAGCTTTAAACTTTACCTGATATACAATCGTAAATTATCTGCACTAAACAGATAGTTTTTTTTATATAATTTTCTGTAAAATAAAAGTTAGTTTTTTCAACCCTGGTTGTTTTTGATTGTTGCCTTTTTGGCATCAAGTTCTTATAATTTTTTTTAAAGAACTACACTTGTCAGATCTACATGATCTGATGAAGATCTTCATTCCGGGAATGTACAAGTATGTCGGCAACCCAAAGTTGATTGAGTGAACATTCGTATTCTTTTGTTTTGTTTTTGTTTTTAACACCTATACAGGTTGAGGCACTTCAGTTTGACCTTAGAAATCTGACCCATCCCCGATCCGTTATCCTTCAAATTCGCCATGAATGCAGTCTTCAAATAAAGCTTGCGGGTCCTCGTGGCTTACTGATAGGGCACCAAACTGCATAGCGGCTTCGGTTCTTGCACTGCACATGACGTGCGTAAACAAGTGCAGGGCCTGTACTGATCCAACTTTTGAATATCCTTTGTTATGAAATTGGTTATGTTCTTGCAGAATATGCTTCGCAGCATTTCTCGGTTTTTTGTCCATAGCTTATCAAACAAGACGTGTAGCCTTCATGATAAGCGGACTTCAGCAGGTTTCTAGTCATTGCTGCTATCAGTTCCTCACGCAAGCTAGACCTTGCTCTTAATAGTGATGTTCTTTGAACACATGCAAGTATTCTTCGGTATAACTCGGCTTTCATTCTTCAGACGGCCTTGCGAAATCCTTGACTTTCATTGCTGCATCGTACCGATCATCTGCTTGGTTTTCATAAGATCAATGGGCCGTTTACAAGTCAATCCTTGACTTGTAATTGAACTGTTCTTGTCAGAAAACCATTTTTTCAATACACATCTCTTCCGCTCTTCACAATGATTTATTGAAATGTTCTTTTTAAAATGAACAATTCAATTTTAGATATTGTTGAACGTCTAAATCTCTCCAGTTAGCCTGGATCTTGTCTGTAGTCTGTTTTCAATACTTTAGTTTGACTCTGGTGGCCCCAAAGAACATCTCGGTGCTTTGCAAGCTTCGTTTTTCTTTCCGTCATTGGAATTTTAGATAATTTGCCCCTGCCTAAACAATATTATGTTTCGCAGTTTACAACTACTAAAACTACTTCCACGAAGAACTTTTTTCTGAGCATCTGTCCGCTGCAACTGTATTTCTGCTATAAGCTGTTGCTTACAGAGCAAGTTACACTCCGATGACTATGAATTTATTGAAAGCTGACTTACATGCGTACTAAGGTCTTAAATTCGTGCACATTTTGTATTGCAGTTGCAAATTACTTTCTCCTTGCCCTGATCACAGGCAGACTACCCTATGTGTTCGTGGTTTTGAAAAAAAATAATTTGAATTTGTTTACATAAAACGAACAGAATCTATTAGGCTTATGAATAAAGCTCTGCAAATTACTTACTGCCTAAATTACATATCATTCAGAATATCTCAATAAAGTTAACTGAAACCTTAATTGACTCATGTGTGTTGTTTTTTCGTCTTCCTACGACATTCAGCTAGAAGTAATTTTGTAAAAAGATGCTTTGAATGTCCCAGGAAGACGAAAAAATACCACACATGAGTCAATTAAAGTTTTAGTTAACTATTGAGATATTCTGAATGATTTGGGATCCAGGATTTGACCAAAATACGATGCGGGCTCGGGAAAACGCCAAATAACTTGACGGGATTCGGGAATTGACAGCTCCCTGGGAATCGGGATTGAGCAGAATGTAGGCACTGGACACGGAAATTTGTGCCAGATTGTCGGGAATTCGGGAAATTACTACCCAGCTTGAGGCAGTGTTCTAGCCACAGAATAAGCCAAGTGTGCCTGTTGTGCCTGGTTAATAGTTATCTAATTGAAACTTTCAAGTAATTGAAAGACGATCAGAAAACAAGTCGGGTATTTTGTTTCAAGTGCATGCCATAAGTAAGTTGATTTTCAATACAACAGACAAACGTGAATATCAGTTGCTCAAGATTTTCGCATTTATTGTCTTCAAGAGAATAGTTCAACTGCTAGATATGGCAAGTAATGACGACAGCTCTGCTTCTGTGGGTAGCACAGTCAGAGTTTTGGTTTTGTTCGTCTTGGCCAGTAGTTAAGGAAGTACGGTGCCAATCCACAAGGCAAAAATGTAATGTTCCGGTCAAGAAGGATCATAAAAACCTTTTCAAATTTCAAAAGCATTTAAAAACCTTTACCAGACTAGAGGAAATTGCAAGAAGTAAAAGACTTTGGGATAACCCCGAGGTCACAATTGCTAAGAGTACAAAAGGCAGGCAGTGACGTCAAGACTTCTTTGAGAATCCAAACTGCCCAGTAGAATGAGTTCGTTAATTTAGTTTGACGACAGAGTCAAGAAAAATGTTTGCCTAGAGAAGGATGGGTCAATAAAATTTGTCAAGAAATACTCAAATCCTACCTCTGAGTTTTTGAAGACAACCTGACTGAAGTGAATGTTTCGTTTGTTAATTAATTCCGTTTGTAATGGTGTTAGTACGTCTATAGGAACAAGCTACCTTACAACATCGGGAAAAACCGGAGAAGATATCAAAAGCTTTTTGTCAAACAAGCCAAATTCCTTCAAATTTATAAAGCCTGTCTTGCGATGGTCCTTCTAACGAAAATACAAGTTTTGCAGTAGTCTCACAACATGCGTTAAATCAAAACACCCAAAATGCAGCAAATCTACACCTTAAATTCCTTACCTTTTGCTAAAATAACTCCTTTTTAAATAACTTTTTTGAAGAATGAAATGCGGGATTCGGGAAAGTGATGACAAAAAGTGCGGGATGTGGGATTCACATGAAAACGGAGCGGGAATGTGGGATCCAGATCCCCCCTTCCAGACCCTGTGTAATTTGCAGAGCTTTATTCATAAGCCTAATAGATTCTGTTCGTTTAATGAAAACAAATTCAAATTATTTTTTTAAAACCACGAACACATAGGGTGGTCTGCCTGTGCCCTGATATTGGCCCGCAGATGAACGTCGTTTCCAGGGCTTTCTCCTCGTACCACATACACAGAGGAGAAAACGCTGGGAACGAGGTTACCTGGATTTTGTATGGCACGTTTCAATCTTGTAGCTACGAAGTATTTAGGCTGCCCCTGCTGGTGCGCTCACACATTCATGCAGTTATGTTACTCGCGCAACTGTTTCGCGGTTGTCGATGGTACTTAGAGTCAAGGGTTGGAGAAACTGAACGAAGTATCTTCAAGAATTGTGAATTTTTCTTTCTGCAACAGCTAAAATTTAAATATTTGTTTCTAACTAATGCTCGAGCAAATAAAATGCACTTCTTTTGCAATTCTAAGTTTTTAGATTATTCATTTATATTTATTATATCAATAAAAAAAACTACACAATACAGAACCCTAAAAGTAAGCAATTCTAACACTATGAACAGCTGTTGCACTTTTTTAAAAAGGTACGCCGGGCAAAACTTCAGCTCCACAACATTTCTCTTTCCTAGTTTAACTACTAGCAAGTAACAGTAACAGTTACATAGTAATACTTATTATATTGCAACAGTACTAGTTATTGGAGTAGTAGTAGTAACAGTATAATATAGTAGTAGTAGTAGTAGTAGTAGTAGTATAGTAGTAGTAGTAGTAGTAGCAGTAATAGTAGCAGTAGAAGCAGTAGCAGTAGCAGTAGTAGTAGTTATAGTAGCAATAGTAGTAGCAGTAAAGTAGTAATGATATAATAGAACTCAAAACATAAACTTAGATTTTAAAACTTGAACATCAACCATGGCGGTGGTAGGAGTCACCAGTTGTTAATCTTTCACATACACGCATGTTGTTGACGTTGGACAATAACAGTGTCAAGGTCACCGCATGTTACGTGTTCTGTGCGTTTTGCCACACCGTGTTTCCTACCGACGCGCGTGTTAATTATTGTTTCAAAACAAACGCCTTGCAGTTTTAGGAATGTTGGTAATCCGACGTTCTGCCAAGCAGGTTTAGGTTCAAAACTTTAAACAGGGCTAAATGCATTCTTCTTAAAAGCGGTTTAATGAGTTTGTATTTATTTAAGAATAAAATTAAAAACTCGTTAACGAACGATTTTTTCAACTACGTACGTGTGTGGTCCAACCGGAAGTGCATTCTTTGCATACCGTCATTGGTGGCGTCATCACTGGTTATTGTTTGTAGTGTAGGGAATTGGAATGTAAAAATTATTTTTGAGGTTTTTCAGGTTTTCCTTAAATAAATTTTTATTAAAACGGTTACATTTCCTTCGACCTCCAACATTCTTGTTGCTTCATTGCATTGTTTTTATAACAGAAACGTTACTTGAACACTTTATGTCTAAAAGCAAAGCCGACACAAAAGCAATCGATTATATGTTCGATAAAAAATTGCCATTGTTTCGAAAGAAACCATGATACACAATGCTAATTTTAACATCTTCTATTGTTAGCTTAAGTAAAGCGAGCTATTATTTCAGAGAATCGAACTGTTTGATTCTAAGATTGAAAAGTGGGTTAAAATGGAAATTGATGAAGCGCAGTAAGTCTAAGCGGAAAAGGTTTTACAATATAAGATCTTTATATAAGATTCTTTTTTCAGAAAAAAAGATCTTGCATAAGCATTGAAAAATTAAATGATCACCAACGTGAAACTTCTGAATTTATTCACGCATTTAATCAATGTTGTATTAATAAACGTTCTCAAAACCCGATGTGGATTTTCTGAAGTTGAAGCTGGACCGTATTATAGTCTTTAAAGTCAGCTCAAAACACTTTGTTCATCTGATATCTCTATATGTTTTATGCTTTCTTCAACCCTTTTAAGGTACATTTGGAACTGACCTGAACATAAGAGTAACACAGTTGAATAAAGCTTGTTTGGACAGCAGGGATTCTGTAAAAACTTCATTTCATTAGCATGTGCTTGATGCATTTTAAAACGCTTACACCTATCGCTGAACATTACCAATTTAATCTAACCGATGGAATCACTGCATCTTTTGATCTCGTCATGAATTTTCCTCGTTTGGTTTCGCCGCATGTTTTCCTTTTGAATATAACACTTTCACTTATGAAATAAATAAGAAAAATCAGAAGCATTTAAATTTAAATATATAGTAGTGATAACAACACGAACTAAAATGAAGAAGAGTCGAAAAGAAACGAAAATAAAAAAGTTTGAAAAAAATCTTGATACGTAATTCAATGATAGTGTACCTTCCTTTAACCAGTGCATCCAATTGATCCCCGTACCACAAAAACTAAAGGATAGAAATCAGTTGTGAAACATTAAAAGATTGCTTTGACAACTAACAATTTTCAAAAAAGAAAATGTTAACTAAAAGCTGCTTGACGTTAAAGAAAATATTGTAAATATGATATCAGTACTAATATTCGTAGAGTATCGATTGAAAGTGAATTATTTGTTTATGATCAGCAGGTAAAGCTGCATATAAACTTGCCAGTTTTGTAATTCGTATTTGCTGGTTTTCAAAGAACTTTTTATGTTGGCCATAAAGGTTTCTTAACAACAGAAACGGTAGGCCGATAGCACATCTGTTACAAAGCAAAACCAGCATGGGCAGTTCACAACACGCTAACAATCCCACATACTTTTATGAGCAAGACTCTAAAAACATATTTTTTATGTGTTAACGTAAAGATATATTTTTGACAATTTAATCAGCGAAAAATTTTTGCTTTCTTTCAATAACAAAATTACCACTCAGTCATTGCGAGACTCACGAAATTTCAAATATTGAGGCTTTGGTTATCTCTTCAGGTTTTGTATTTTGCAGTGGTTTAATACTGAGAGACAGAGTTACACATTTTAGGTGTAGTCTGTATAAAATTCCATTCTTGCACAATGTGTCAATTCTAATCGGCCATGCAAGGTTTCGCGGGCTTTCAGTGAAAACTCTTGTTTTCACCATGACCCGAGTTACGTTGTGTCAAGCATCAAAACTTATGTTTTGCATACTCACGTGACTTAGGAACAATCCTTAAAATATTTGAGATACAGTAGCTGTAGTTGTTTGAAGGTACTGCTCTCGATACCAGCTTTTTAGCAACTGCATGTTGAAGATAATTTTTGCTCGGATTTAATGAGTTATAATGCAAAAACAACACTATTAATTTGCATATTTTGGATTTTGATTCATAATTTGTAATCTGTTGTCAAATGTCATGGTTATACTTTAGCAAATATCTTTAAAAAAAGGTGTTATCAGAAAAAAAGCTTAAAAAACCACTAGTTAGCTTTACACATTCTCTAAAAAGTAGTTGGCTTTGTTTTAGGGCAGCCATCTTGGATGGCTGCCTCCTTCACCGATGGACACTGTCATGGCCGCTAATATCTTGCAAAATGTTAGAATGTTTAGCCATTTTAAACATTTGCTCTCAAAACTGAATCGCATTAAGTTGAGCAGCTTTATTGATTCAGAGTATCAGATTTCAGGTTTTCAGGTTTTCCAGAAAATTATGGCAGCAAAACAAAACTATGCAAATGAGATCCAAAGTTGTTTGCATTTCTCATCATGCCGAGCAAAAATTATTTTCAGCATGTAGTTGCTAAAAATGAGGTATTGATAGCAGTCCCTTTAAAGAAATACTGTAATAGTGTCAAAATGTCAAATATTTTAGGGAATGTTCCTGAATCACGTGATCATGCAAAGCCTCTATACCAGCCAAAAGCCGCTCAGTAACCATGTTTTTTCCTCGTTTTAATCATCCTAATATCGTAACCTACGTCATAAATAACCGCTGACATCACATATTGAGCCGCCGATCAAATTTTGTCTATTCATTACAAAACATCAAATTTTTTTGAACTGCTCGACGAACAGCTTAAAAAACTTCATATAATTGTTCTACTATGACTAAATTTTCAAACGATGAAAAGTCAATTTTAGGGTTCAGTTCTCCTTTAACAAATTATAACTCGTACATACATTTTACACATTTATATTTTTATCACGTCAATTTTACCGGACATGCCAAAGGATATTTCACAGTAATGATCGTGACCAGAAAGGTTTCATTACTATGGCAAGGAAACTGTGGAACCAAAATCTTGTTGTCTCATTTTCCAAACCTTCAATTGAAATATTCAGGGCATGGAAGTAACTTTTACTTTGGAACTACATTTTATATGTTTGACAGTTAGAGTAAAACAATGTTTATACCAAAATATAAAGCTGGAAGAATGTCAATTCTCTCTCAAAACAATCCTGACTCGAGTTTGTAGCTGCAAATACTGTTTCCCTAGACTAGCTTGTTAAAAGATCCCACTATATAGGCCCCGGTTTTTTCAGTGACATGTGTAGATCATTACGATAAATGTGTTATTTTTTTATGGTTGAAACTGGAGTTTTATGTTACTGTTGTGTGTTATATTAAGATTTTAAATTTTATTTTATTTCTTTTACTTCACTCAGTCAATCTGCCTGCATTCCTTGAATTCCTATGGTCCTGTGTTTGGCACCGATTTTTATTCAAAAAGTAAAGAAGAATAAATCATTATAGTGGTATATTTCTTCAAATTTCCATTCACTCGACTTCAATAACCTTATGTACCAACCAGTTTGATTGACGGCAACAATTATCAAATTTGCAATGCAATTTCAACATTAGTTATTACCTTTGAGGCCAAAGGTTGCAATCATTACATTAAAGGCCAACAGTTATCAAATAAGACCAGTTATTACATTTGCGGCCAGTTGTTACATTTGGGGCCTCTACAGTCGAAAAAGGATAATTCAATTTGGAAAATGCCAACGGTTATAATAGGAAGACGCGATAAGTAACAATGTGTTTTAAAAGATAGACTGGCTTTAATTGCCGACAGGCCTCGCGATCGGCAAGTAATTCATTCGTCAGATTTTTTTTGGTTGTTGACAGTCCTAGGGCGTTTCTGAACGTACCGGAGGAAGTGCTTCTTGATTGGTTGAGGGTCGGGGCGAGTTTTTTTTTAATGTCTTTCATTGGTTAAAACTGCATTTACGTAATGTGTGTTACTATACCAACGGTATCTACAGAAGGAGCCCTTAAAATGTCTTTCTTTTGGTTCGTTTCGCCTTTAAAGGGAACCTCGGCTGTCCAACAATATCAATCTCATATTAGAGTTTTTCTCAACTTGTATGTATATCAGCA
>JAOBAY020065340.1:0-12367 GCA_025331085.2 Zoanthus sociatus
GAAACATACTGAGACATTCCAAGAAAGGATTTGACTTCACTTGCATTCCTTGGATATCGCGAGTTACGGGAGCCAATCAGAGCGCGCGAAAATGGATATTGGTTGCTTTGGTAAATACTAATAAAATTTATTATTATTATTATCATTATCATTGTCGTTGTCATTGTCATTGTCATTGTTATTGTTATTATTATTATTATTATTATTATTATCATTACTACTTACTCTGAAAGATTGTAAAATAGCGTTGTTGTCTGCGATGTTTTCTCCCAAGGTTTGCTTTCCATTGGTCTAAAATGAATGTTACAGAATTACTAACACCGAATTACAAAGTCTACATTCAATATCTTAGTTATTTGTTTTTCTTTGCTTCCTTACGAAATCAATGAGAATTAAAAATACGATAAGTGCCTCTTCATCTTAATTCAGACAAAATTTCAATTCGAAATCTCATATTCTATCATAAAGAGAGAAGGTCGATAATAGACCCCTGCCCGGCCTATGCGTATATTGTTAACTTTAGAATTTTGTCCTTAAATTTCAACATAATTTTCAAAGACCTCACCGCACGCCATCGAATGTTAAATTTACAATCTCTGCTTTTGATGGATTGTGACAGCTCCTGTTGAAAATCTGACCAAAAGGAATTTTACGTTTCTTGAGGAGCGAAAAATTGCTGAACGGATTTGAAAAATGCAAAGACGACAGCCTCTTCCTTCAGCCCCTCACCCCCATTCCTTTTTGCTAACGTCCGTGCGTCCATTTCCTCTTCCCAGTTTCCCATAATTTTTATGATGAACGCGCTTGGATTTCGATCTCCCGGCGAAGGAAGAGACTGTTTTGCAGTCTATACTAATACCACCATTTATAAAAAAATTTGGATAGTACGTGCGCTTTGATTAATCTACAAGTGTGTTTTCATAGCGCTATGAAGCACAAAAGCGGTCTAGTCTGGGACCTAAAGTCGCCTTATAAAGTCGCAAAAAGTTTCCTTAAGTTGCGCACTTAAGTCGCGTAAAGTTGTCTTAAGTTGCTCAATGTCCAGTCACATGAAGACATGGTTGTTCTTTGGCAGTTTCCTTCTTAAGTCGCCTTAAGTCGTGCAAAGTTGCCTTAAGTTGCTCAATGTCCAGTCACATGAAGACATGGTTGGTCTTTGGCAGTTTCCTTCTTAACTTGCCTTAAGTCGTGCAAAGTAACGGCGACTTTCGATCGGGGTCCCAGAGTAGGCCTCGAAAATGACGTGAGCAATATGGTTAGCTGTCTCTAAGTTGTGGGTATTTACAGTTTCATGAAAAAGATTAAACTACACAAGCACACTTCGTATATCGTCTTTATCTTTTGAAAAGAAATAAAACATGCTCTCCGTGCCTTCATAGCTTGATGAAAACCGAGGCGAACGTTTGGGAGAATTTGAGAGCAGATCATTGAAAACCCGAGACGCAGTCAAGAGTATTCACCTGCTCGAAAAATCTGACAAACGCTTTCTTAATTGAGCTCCAAATTCTGTTTGCTGTAATTTACAAAGGGAGTCTTGAGAGACCTTGAGATGGTGATAACCTGCTCCAGTCTTGTCAGAAAAATGTTAGGCAGTTTACACACCTTTTTGCCATACATTGTAAAATTGGAATATTGACTAATCATACACTGGGTTTTTTGCACAAATGCATCATTGGAGGCTTGTGTCCACCAGTTTACCAGATCACCATTACTGTTGAACTTTCTTCCTAATGAAAACGATAAGAAGTTTCATTAGCGTACTGATCAGCTATACTGAAATGAACACATTGTCAAGTTATTCTAAAACGAGTTTCTTGAAGAAAGCTTAATCTTGCTGAATCAATTTTTGTCTTATTATGCCACTTATAAGGCAAAAACAAAAAAATCGTTATCCAGTTCTCCAAATGAATGATTCATGGAAGGTAGCAGCAGCAAATATGAACAACAAGCACAGAAAAGAATTCTCACTCTAAATACTGTATCATAAACGGGATGCTGCCTCGGTGTCTCTACAGAACTAGTTTTACAAATAGATAAATTTTACACTGTTGTGAAAAGAATTTCGGAACTAACGTTTTGAACTGTCAGTCCTTCGTCGGAGTGAAGAACGAAGGACTATGGAAGGCCGTTGTTGCCAAAATCAACTGAAATTGAAATGTGTAACCCAAATGTCTATTACCGGTTAGGCCTAAGGTAGAGGGGCCTTTGCCTTGAATATAATTTTATGAATCATAAAACTAAAATGTTCCACACCGGGGGATAGTGTTGGTTTCACCAGTTTGTGGTGGACTAGCATGAGACATGAGGATTTCGGTTTCGTCAAAGAGCCCTTGTACCTTTTCCCCGAAAAGGGACTTTAAATAGTCCACAACCACCTCTCATCCTCAGTCGTTTTTAAACTGGACTCCACATACGATGTGTTTGTGTTAGTTTAAAAGAAGCAGGTTTCCTTGACGGGGAACCGCGTATTCGTCTGGTCTATAACTAGGAGGATTACATCTTTGAAATATGTTTGAGTTCCGGTAATGCTGGCTTGGCCACGACTTCGGGAGTTTCGGGTGCCTAATCGACCGCTTCTTGCAAAATTTCTTGCTAAGCTGAACCTTGGGGTGGTGTTGAAAGTTGTCGAGGACTGTGAACATGCTCGGAAGCTTCGCTCAACTCCTGCTTCAATATAGCTGCCTCTCCTGGTCGGTAACACACTGCTTGTGCCTGGCCGCCATGCGGTTGTTGGCGCTGAACAGTGACCCGTCTATTTGTATTCGAATTAAGTGTTATCTAACAGTCTTTGCAAACTGTTTTCTCCCTTGCGACTTTGCCCGCTTTCGAGAATTCTTCCTAGCCTATTGATGTTGCTTAGTAGTTCTCTTACTGTAGGATTCATTGTGGAATCTTTATAGTGCACAGTTACAAGCGACGCAAGCAATTCGTATCTTGGCGGGAATAGATGGAATCATAAATAATCACGAACAACATACCTGTTCGCAGAGCCTGTCCCTCCAGATTAGGACTGGGAACGAGAATGGCTTCCGTCTGGGAGGTCTGGGTTGATTACAACAACTCACTAGGAAAAAATCTGAGAAATGACAAAACTCGCTAGCGAGAAACTGGAAAAATCGCTAGCGATAAAATAAAATGACAAAACTCGCTAGCAAAAAATGACAAACTCGTTAGCGAGAAATCTCAACACCTTTATTGCGTAACTGGAGTACTCTTCAAAGCATTTCGATTTGTTATCAATACAACTCGAACAGAATTTCAGACATTTAGGTTGCTCGTTTCAATTTCAGTTACTTTGGGCAGCAACGGCTTTCCATAAAGAACTACAGTCCAAAACTTCAGTTCAAAAATTCTTTTCACTACTGTGTAAAACTTATCTATAAACCTATTTACACTACAAAAAAGAACAGCTAGGCAAGGATTAATGTTGGCTAGGGTAATTTTAACTATTCGGAGAGGTAATGATGGTTAACGTTGAAATAGGACAACGTATGGGCGTTGTCCTGAAATTCAAAATGAATCGTCAAGGTAATCACAGTTTACAAAGCCGAATTCATCCTTGCCTCGATGGAATTAAAATTTTACCCTAGCCAAAATTTACCTTGCCTAGGCGGTTTTTTCTGTCGTGTAAATGGGGTTTATTTGTAAAACTGATTCTTCGAAATAATCATTCATACTCAGTGTGTTTTAAAGGATTGCTGTCCCGAGTTTTATTAGTAATGTTAATATTAATATCGTTGTTAATATTATTTCTACTATTAATTTATCGAATAATTTCTATAGCTACTAAGTTATTTAATAGCAATTAACGTACCGTTATTATCAAATGCATGAGTTATCTCATGCGCTATAACACTACCAATGCCTCCAAAGCTAACTGATCTGCCGAAATAGATAAGAGAAAAATATCACTGCCATTAACTCACATAGTATAACACAAAATTGAGTCAAGACGGATTTGAGTTTAAGGCTAAAACTAAATAATATATAATAGAGTAATAAAATAAATCAATTAGAATGAATGAATGAACGAACGAAGGACTGGATGAATGAATGAATGAATGAACATTACTGACAGCTACCCAAAAAGGTTTTTCACTTGTCTTGAACTTATTCCTCTTCACATAATTATGATCCACGTAAAGAAAGAATTTAGGTCATATGCATTTTATCCTATGAAAATCGATTGACTGTCGCAAAACTAAAGAAATGCGACTCATTTAAGCTTTAGGTACTATTAATTATCCCCAAGTGATAAACAAGCGCTTCACGTCAGTTCTGAAATTGTTTAACTACATTGTACAAGTTACCATAAAAACTATATTTATATATTTGAAGCGTATTGCACAAGTTATATCAAGTTATAAAACAAAACATCAGCTGGATTATTATGAAAAAGATAACAGAAAAAAACTAACACACGTATTATATAAAGGATAATAAAACAAACGCCAATCTCGTTTTTGAACGAGGTTGAACAAACGCATGCGAACGCGAATTAAGGGACCAGGTGACTTGAGAGGTAAATTGATCCCGGGAATCAACAAGATGTATCTAAATATTTAGTTCTGTAACTAATTCATTGTTCTAAACAACTATTAGGCCTCAACGATAACCGAAATTCTGATTAGAGACAACGGCCTCCTCAGCTCCAAGGGTGCTGCTCCAACAGCTTAAACTTGTTGAGACATAATTCGACAGAAATCCTTAGCGATAAATTTATACAACCTATTGAAAGACAGAAAAAACAACACTAGGAAAAAAGTTAACATGATCATAAGCAAAATAGTTGAACATTGGATTGTTTTCAAAAGTATTACAGCGAGTTAGCATACCGCGTAGTTTGCGAACATCAGCGTAAATAGCGAAAAAAACTGATATTTTTGAAGTTTAGTAGCTGTATATCATGTATATTATGTTTATTATTGTTAGCTGGAAATGTTTGTATACCTGGGATAGGATCTGTAAAATGGCGACTGAAGTATTCCTGCAGGAAAAACTGTGAAAAAAAACCACGAAAATAACCTTATAAAAGCTACTAAATTCAATAATATAATAATTAGATATTTTCCCTAATGGATCAAGGATCTTACGCGCACTCTGATCATTAGTCAAAAAACAAATGGAGTATAAAACATAGAAAAAGCGTGTTTTATGTTTTTCTTCTTAAGTAACACAAGTAACTTACCCATTTTATTGTTATTTACATCATAGAAAGCATTTATTGTTTGCGGATGAAAGCGCCACCTGAGTGAAAAAGAAATGGCAAGAACAATCTAGTGAAGTTGCAATTGCAAATTTTTAAGCTTCAGACTCAGATAATTTATATGCTATTTTAAAACAGTTGTTAATTCGTCATGTTTTTTATTAAGGAGGTTGAAAGGGATTATTGAATTAAAACTTAACAATGATTAACATGCAAACTCAAAAAGGTATTAATATCTGGAACTTAACATGTTGGAGTATATATTGGAGGTTTCGTTTTATAATATACATGCATGCATTACATAATATATAATGTACATGTGTCTTTCTCTTGAAGTTGTTTTTCGGAACAAAAAAGAATGCATTCCTTCAAGCCATATGAGAGACGGAAACCGATTATGGTGACCATTGTAGCTTATATGTTCTAATTATTTTTGCCACTTTCCCCAAAATCTTGGTAAAATTCAAAGTGTGTTTGAATACAACTATATACTCTTCCACATGTAGAGTTAACAAAAGAACGAATAAAAACTCTAGCGTCTTATTCAGATCAATTTTCTGTCTTAGAGTTTCTGATCAGATTTTTGCAATGAACGGCAGTTACCTCTCTCTCTGTTATAAATTTAAGTCATGTTGATACTGATACATAGTTATTAACAATGAATAAATTGTTTTTCTGCAAGGTTCGAGTTAAGAACATTTGATCGCTTGTATTGATAAATCAAACAGAAATGTTGTGATCTAGAACTTTTAATTACCAGTGATGAACAATCAATCAGTTTTCGTTATTTTGTTTTACGTATGCCATTAAAAAAATTAATTATTTAAAAAAGAAACAAACGGATATTAAGGAAGATCAATACAACGAGTTTTTATGACATCGAAAGCTTTTCACTTACTTGCTTCTAGAAGTTGGCAGGTTCAGCCCTTCCAACATGATTTGATTTGTAAATCTTCTTATTTCGAGAACGTTGCTGAAGTAGTCATTCTTTTTCAGTGAAAGCTGAGAAAAGGCAAAAGTAAATAGTAAAAAGTATTCATTTGACTGTCGAAGTATGAATGTTCACTAAGTATAGCATTCAATAGGCAAAATAGTCTTCTTCAACTTAGCTTGTAGAGATGAATGCTTGACAATACTTTTTATGGAACACAAAGAAGTCAACTAAGGAGCTATTGAGAAGGCTAATGTAAGACACAAGGCATGAGAAAGTTGTTTTTAACCTGGTCAAACCCTAAAATGAGCGTAGCTAGGATTTTTTTCAGTGTGGGGGACAAGTAAAATTCCTCTGAAATCTTAAGAGAGCACTAATAATCTAACAAAAAAATACCGTATTTCTTTAATACGCGTCCATGCACAGAGGTGCTATATATGGAAAAAAAGGTATTGTAGCATCGTTTAATTCCTATCAAGTTCTTTCTCTCGGTTTTTAGTCTTCAGTTATTTATTTTTCTACTTTATCTCAAAATGCTACTGAAAATATTGTAAGGAGAGGGAGAAGGGGGATGGGGGAGGAACTGCTCCCCTGCACCCCCTGCTAGCTGCAGCTATGTTAATTATCTCTTTTTCCTTTTCTAACTGACTCTGGTTTTGAATCATCTATAATGGCCATATTCCGTTTATACTATAGTCAGCGTAGGTTGGCGTTCTAGTCATTCTAGAAGGCGAATCGAACTAGAACGCCAAGCTACGCTGGCTAGTTTATACTTTGCAACATTTTTCTTTATCAATTCGTTATTGTGAAAAAAAAACTAATTGTAAAATATAGAAGGACCAATCGCTTAGATTCAGATCAATATTCAAAAAATAAAAGAGCAAAAGGTTTTACCAAAACGCTAGAGACCGCAAAGTTAGTGCAAGTTCTTTTAAAAGACAGAGATTGAAGCTCGAAATCTGTGTAAGATAATGTTACTGAAAAAAAAAAAAAAAAGAAATCGAATAGAGCAAGTGCAAGCGATATTATTGGAATAGTTGCACCATTGAAGAGAAATTGGACAGATTCAAGTCTCTTGCCATGAATCTTTACATTAACTGTAATATCGTAATAACATCGTTTACTAACATTATGCTATTTTAATAAGAAATATTAATAGGCTCATTCTGATTTTTACTGGTTAATTTATGACGCACTTCTAACTAATCATAAGTACTACATTCAACCTATGTCACTATCCTATATATAAGGCACAGAAAGCTTAAACTTCACTCTGCCTCCGATCCTACATGCTCATACACTTTATGATTTCAAAACATTTTTTCTAGTTTTGCAAAGAAAAACAAATTTTATTGCGCAATTATTATAACGTCATAACTATCATTATTTGGGAAGAGAGCAACAGTATTTTGAATAGGACCTAACCTTGCAAAAAGAGCTGCCAAAAGGAAGCAGAAAAATGTTAACTTATTGCAAAAGGTAAAACTATGGTTAGCATAAAACTAGGAGTACTAGTACATAACGGCAAAGTGCCAGCAAGGAAGTTAAAGAACCTATCTTTTAGATAAAAAGTAGAAACCTTTGATAATGCTCCATTTCGAAAACGAAACAGTGTTTTGCGGTTCTTGTTACATTTTTTGAGTTTTGAAACGTACAAATAAAACAGTTTTGGGACTGTGGTCGTATTTAATTTTCACCGAGCACTAATGCCATTATGAGGTCCTGGTGTGATGACTAGGCCTAGCCACAAATTGCTCGGCAACGTTTCGGCAACTTTTGAGATTTTCGGCAACTTTTCAGATTTTTGGCAACTTTTGAGAATTTCAGCCCTTTTTAAAGTTTGTTTTTTTACCTTTTGGCAACCTTTTTTAGCTTTTGATATACAATTTGACCCAATTCACTTTAGAATAATGCTCATGGCCTCACAATACCCTGCGGGAGTTGTTTTTTCACGTATACCACTCCATGAGGTCAGCGGTCAAGGGGACACTACAGTGAACCAATTATGAAGTTACTACTTCACTTTTGAAGAAAGAATGTTATAAGTACATCTCTTTAGCGGTTATTCAATCGTAACTATTCATTATGTTAAAAACTTGTAGTTGTTAGTACATACATATTGAAAGGTTTTCACCTGTTTGCGTTAAAGCCAAGTATGATAAATCTATAGGAGAAACAAAACTTTCTCTAATTGCCATGTTTTGTTCATGCTCTTTGATATGTATTTTGACACAATGAAATACAAAATATATTATTACTCAAAATCATGTGTGAGTTTAATGTTTTCATGAAATACATGCAGCATACCACTAAGAAAAAACAATTTAAACCAAACCAAGTAAAAGAAACCGAACGCGAGTCAAGTTTTATAACTTTTGGAAATTTCAGCAACTTTTTGAAAATTCAGCAACTTTTTGGAAAAAATGACAACTTTTCGGAAACTTTTGGCACTTTTATCGGCAACTTTTTAAGAATTTATCGGCAACTTGTGGCTAGACCTAGTACCGTGGACGAAATTCTACTCTGTCTATGACAGTTACAGGGGGTTAAAGTAAACCCTGTTTATGGTTTTCTGCTAAAAACCCATACCCTGTTTATGAATTTAGGTTGAAAAAGTAGACCCTATTGGTCGGCACATACCCGTATGGCTCATATGTGGGAGTACCCCCCCCCCCAACCCCCCGGGGTTTAGTTGCATCCTTGATCGTCAAATCTGACCAGAAATGGAAATCCATTACACCAGCAGACAGACTTTAAGTTACTTTAAGATATCTTGCAGCCGGGGATTCTCAATCAGCGTTTCCACTAAGTCTGGAGTCCACTTAACCTTTCCTGCCCTCTTGGTTTGTTGTTGTGATTGCGGATTTGAGTGTCGCTCTTTGTCGCATTCTGATTGGTTGCCCACCATTGGGGCCTTTTGTTCGCTGCGAACGTTCACATAAAATCAGACATTGCGAACTGGTCAAAATCGCAATGCGAAAGTTCGTATGCGATTTGCGAACGTTAGCATGCGAATTTGAAACAAAGGATCGCATGCGATTAGCGAATGAAATGGAAATGGGCCTTTATAGGGGTTTGTGCACAACCCGCACACCCCCCCCCCCCTCCTCCACTTACCTGCATACAGAAAGATTGTAATTATAGTTATTGTAATCTATTATTAATATCATTCAATTTCATAGAAAAGCTGAGGAAAACCTTTCGTACAGATTAATGAAGTTTATTTTTTTATTTACTTACAACTTACTTTAGCATTTATAAGCTTAAAGTTATTTTTCTCGAATGCGAAACTATATCCTTCGACTCACTGGCGGCCCAATCACGCTCATGAATCAACATCTCCTGAAAACTGAATATTTCTTAAAGACTTAATTGTTATGACATTCTTCAAGCTTAGTGAAGCATGTTCTCCAATTCGTTTACAACAATATATGTCAATGAAGCAAGAAGTCAAACGCAGACCTGACAATTTTTGGTAATTAAGATGGGGTCAAGTACGCGTACACTTACAAATGAATTAACTCACTGGCCTGTTTGTAGCGAAGCACGAATAACTGACTTCCATAGCATGAGCTGCTTTCCTACCATCTAAATTTAAGATTAACACAATAAAGCAAATATGAACTATTTGATTTCATAACAAAAGTTGTGTGGCGGCTCGTCACGTTTTCTTTTTATGTCACATAAATTATGTTTTGAATTTTTATCACAATTAGCTGAATAAAATAGAAAACGAAATAGTAGAAGGACCACAAAACCAAAAAATGGAAAAATGCGGGAAAGCAGATCTATTTGAGAGCAAGCGTGCGGGAATGCGGGTTTGACAAAGAAAATGTGTGCAACTTGACAGGTCTGCAAAAGGTTAATTAACATGCTAAAAATATCCACTGACTTTGAAATTTAATGTTTTTGTTTCATGAAGGCGTTTATCTGACGAAAAATACTTGCATTAAAAAGTATTCTTTCGTTACTTTCCCTATCATAATTGAAATGTAAAGTGACAAAGGGAAGTTAAAATGATTAAATTAGCACGCCTCAGTGTTGCCAACAGTTGGCTAAATTAAATGCCTGTTGTAATTTCATTCGTACGGCACCCACTCCCCCAGATTTCGCTATAACAAGCTATTATCTATTAATTCGGTTTAGGAAGCTTCACGTGAGCTAAGATACTCGCCTGACAACATATAAAGTTGATCACTCCCCGAGTGTGAGCAAGCATTCTTAACATTTAAAACAGGAATAGTGCAAAGTTGAAACATACTTAGCAGCTGGGCGCTTGTTTTTACATCAAATGCAAGAAAAGTATAAGGAACTAAAGTAAACAGAATTCATAAATGATTACAAGTTATTCCTGTACAAACCTTCGAGTGTTTTCGTACATTGTGGCGCCTTCCAAATTCATGTTTAGAATATTTCCAATAAACGGAATACTGGTGAACCTTGGTCCTGGAGGCATACCTCTGAGCTCATACAACTCTGTCAGGTGTTTTACGATCAATACAAACAACACAGCAAGGAGAACGTTGCCAATCGTAATGCAGCTTAGAAAATCATTAAATACAGACGCCATGCTTGTTCAATTAATGTGGCCGTTTACAATGAAACGTCACGTAATGTGTTGCATCATTGCATCATAGCCCCACAGAAAGTGCTTAGTAATCAACTTGTACTTTTCGTCATACTCGATTGCTTTAGCATCAATATTTTCTGAAATACGCAGCCCGTGGCTACCATTAAAACTCATTTTTAATATGAGAATATTTATGGCAATTGCTTTAAATTCATATTTTCTTCTATTGTAAGAAAGACGTTCTTAGAATTTTATTTAACAATTTTAAAACTGATAACAACAGAATAAAGTGAGAAGGACAGGATGGAGTACGCAGCAGGGCCTGGACCCGAGTCATATGATCAGCTAGTGAGCAGTCAATCATCTCAGTCAAATAAACTCAAATTTAGATTTTCTCTTTTTTGAGTCCAATATGTTTATTAAGTATAAAAAAAAACATATTCTAAAGTTTTAAACGAATCGGACAAAGCATTGCGGAGTTAAAGGAAAGTTAAAATCACTATGTTTTAGCTTTCATGATCGGTCAGGAAAATTGTCGGCAAATTGCCGGAAACAAAACTTGTGACGTCATTATTAGTGCGGGAAATGTGAAAATGTTTTGGTTATTCAAGTTCACAGTGAACTTCAGAGGAAAATCATGGAGTTTTGTGTGGCCATAAACTGAAAAAACAACTAAAACTCCAAATTTAGCACTGTTAAGTCCCCTTAGGCTACTAAGGGACTTAGTAGACTACAGCTACTTAACTCGATTAGCTTCAGCTATTTTGAAGTGGCCGTAATCCTCTATTTTGCAATTGTAGAAACTATTTATATACTGTGATAATTTTGTAACATCTGAGGACTAAATAAAGTTGTTGTTGTTGTTGTTGTTAGGATCTAAAACTTGAAGAAAATGGGTCATAAAAATTAAAAGAGAATGTAGTAATATAATAGGCTCTCGCTTGAAGCCATCAGCTGTCTTCGTAAGTTTCACTTTTTTTCTCCTTTTAACGGTTTATAAAAAAAATCTAAACAAAAAAGTCCTCCAAAATGTTTTGTTTAACATTTCGTCGCCTTTCAATGGTTGAAGTTTTTTTTCTAGATTTGGGTTTATTTGACTTTAAATGCGAAATCCCGCGCGATATAAAAGGGCGGCCTGTGGCATGCGATCGTCACCTTCAGCTGTCACTCAACCGCCGAAAATCACATTCATCTCACATCTGTCTTTTATTCAAATTTGTTTCTTAGAATATTACAACTCGTTTTTTCTGAATCTGCTTGAAATCTCGAGCTTTCAAAAACAGGTAAAGCCTATACGTCGTGCGAAGTAAAAAAGAGAGCAGACAGGAAAACCGAAACAATATCAGTGGATTGTAACAGAACGGGGCGAGATTTCAAAATCAAAACTTTAGAACTAAAAAATGTTGGTTGATTTATGCATGTTTCAAAGTGAAGTAACTTATTAAACATAGTATATATAAGAAAATATTGAAAATAATTAGCTTTTAGCAATTTAAACTTATACTCTCAGGTGCTTAATATAAGCTAAATCCTTTACGAGCCAAGTGGCCCATGGAGCCGGCGCTTATCTCCGGTTTATGTAATGTTAAGCGGATGAGAGTCTTTGACTCCCCCTGGACGGGACACTAATCCATCGCAGGTTAGCTCCCAGCAGATGCTG
>JAOBAY020065351.1:0-12366 GCA_025331085.2 Zoanthus sociatus
CTGGACCCCCATAAAACATTTTTAGAAAAATGTGTTTGTTTTTCTTTAAAAGAAATGAAAACTTATGTTTTGTGTCCTTAGACTTTATGCGCTACATAAATGTTCATTGACTGGTCAACAAATTTTTCGAGATTGTGGCCAGTCGGAGAACATTTGATATGAACTCATCCATGTGACCAGTTATTCACGATGCAAGAAAAGAATCAAAAGGAATCAAAAGGTCACCGGGTTTGTTTTAGAATCAAACATATAATTTACAGTGTTTGTTATCAAATAACTCGATGCTTTAATATTTTATGAGCCACGTTTTTTAAAATTAAAAAATATTGAGGGGTGATAGCATACATATATGTACAGCAGGAAGTTAGAAGTCAAAATCGCACATAAGTGATAACAACAAACACCGATAAAGAAAGTAGTTTTTGATTGACTCTTTAGGCGTAAATTTTTAAAGGGTTTTGAGTTACCTAGGCTTAATTGCTGTAGCTCAAGTTCTCACTGATAGCAGTTGATTCTATCAAAGCTTTCGATCTCTCTGGAACTGTCTTTTTTAACAGTTTACTGTTAACCGTGAGTCACAAAGTTTTGTAACTTGGTCTTCTATGTTTTTACGACGGAGGTTTTCTTTTTCACAAACTTTATTACAGTGGATATACTAAAAAAGAGAGTTAAAGAGGCTGGGTTTGTCATTGTGCATAATCCTAGAGGCGATGGTAGCTGCTTTTTTTTCCCGCAGCATATCAAATGAATTTAGATGCACAACATTTGAAAAATCTGGTATTTCAATACTTGGAAAGTCATCAATGTGGTGTAAGTACCGATTTTTTTTTTTATTATTTTTACACATTCTATGTTTGGACGGTCGCAGATGTAAATGAAACAAAACATAAAATTTAAAAAAGGTATATTTTTATTAGAAATTGAAGATATATTTTTATGTGTTGTAAGAACCTGAAAATTCATCTTTCCCGCCAAATTAAAGTTTTTAAGAGATATTGTTAAAAGATTCCACAGCCTGCAGGTAATGATTGATTTGCCTTCTTGTGTGAGGTTGATTATAGCGATGGAAAAGTTCCACCGACGTGGCACGAGGCTCTCGTTAAGTTGCACAAAGAATTCGCTAATCATATGGCAATTATATCAGCATTTGCTAAAGTTATTCATTATCGACTTGTAATAGTTACAGTTCATGGGGTAAGATGCATTTGCAATATCAAGAGATTCTATCGCTTCTATCTTTGTAACAAAAACTAATTTTAACTTCAAAGAATTTTTTTTTCGACTATTCACTGCTGAAATATATATATTATTTATATTGTTACATCTGTAAATCGAAAAAAAAAACGCATTTCGATTGCATTAGAGAGAAACTCTGGGACCAGGGTAGGTCTTCATTAATCGTTATCAAATTTTCACAACTTTTAAGAGACAATCTAAAAATCATTCACTTTGATAGCTCAATCATTTAGCCTTTTAGATAAAACGTATTCCAGCACTAATGTATTCCTGTTTTTTGGGGGGGTGAATGTATACTCTCAGGGGGACTGCAAAACCTGCACGTATACTCAGCTAAATTCAATTTCTTAAACTGTAATAAAAAAGAAATAAGATAATTCAAAATGATTTGTTTTTATCCCGAATGCATCAACTATTCTTCATGCGCAGCGCATTGGTGCTGGAATACGTTTTATGTAAAAGACTAAATGATTATAAAGAAAAAATCGGTACAATGGGTTACCAAAAGAAGCACCGAAAGCAATGGATAACAGAAAAAACATGGAATAGGATCGAAAAGAGGAAGAAGATAAGGCCAAATGGATGCAGACAAGATCAGACCGATTGAAAGACCAACTGAGAAAACAGAAATGTAGAAAATCTAGCCACAGAGGCTGAGGAAGCAGCACAGCAACAAGACATGAAGATCTTGTATTGGATTACGAACGAACTGGTTGGTGGCTATAGGAATGTTGACAGCACAGTCAAAGACAAAGAAGGCAAACAGATCACCGTGGAGAAGAAGGTCAAAAGATGGAAAGAACATTTTGAAGGGGTCCTGAATAGAGAAGAACCAAGACTAAGAGCTAACATCCAGCCAGCAGAGCAAGACCTCTAAGTTAACACTGAAAGTCCGTCAGAAGCAGAAGTAAAGAATGCCATCAATGCTATGAAGAATGGGAAGTCACCTGGGGCGGATAGGGTTACGGCAGAGATGTTAAAAGCTGAGGAACAAGTGACCCCCAAACTGCTGGCGACCATCATCAATAACATCTGGCAAGATGAGCAAGCCCCAGATGAATGGAATCATGGCCGCCTCATAGTCAAGCTACCGAAGAAAGGAGACCTTGGGAACTGTGATAACTGGCGCGGAATTACCCTTCTCTCCTTAACATCGAAGATCTTCAGTTATCTAGATGCTGTATAATGAGTTCGACTGTGCTGTAGTCTGTGGTAACACTCTTACTGACCCCTTTAACATTAGAACTGGAGTAAAACAAGGATGCATCCTCTCCCCCTTTCTCTTCATCATGGCCATGGACTGGTTGATGAGCATCATATCTTCCGGGAAACGCAGAGGCATACGATGGACACTTACCACTGTCCTGGAAGATCTTGTCTGTGCCGATGATGTATGTCTCTTGTCCTCGCGTCATAGGGATATGCAGGAGAAGACCAGTGTCCAAGAAACAAGCAGCCTGAAGATTGGTCTGAAGATCCACCCTGACAAGACCAAGATAATGAAAATGCATAACTCAGTCACTACGCCCATTACCATTAAAGAAAAGGCATGCAATTGAGGAAGTTAAAGAGTTCACCTACCTTGGCAGTAAAATGTCATCTGATGGTGACTGCTCAACAAATGTGAAATCACGCTTGGCAAAAGCCCAACATGCCTTTGTGCAGCTTAAGCCAGTGATGAGCTCCAGCAAATATAAGATCAAGACCAAACTGCGAATTTTCAAGAGCAATGTGTTGAGCGTCCTGCTGTATGGGTTGGAAACATGGAAAGTAACTAAAGCCATCTGTCACAGTCTGGACGTTTTCCAAACCCGCTGCCTGAGGATTTTCAAGATCTACACCATCAGTAAAGAAGAATTTCTCGCGAGAGCCTGTCTGAAACCTGTGTCAGTAGAGATACAGCAACGAAGATGGCGATGGCTGAGTCATATCCTGCGCATGCCTTCATCGTCTCTACCTAAGATCGCCCTCAAATGGACACCAGAAGGAAAAAGATCTCGCGGCAGACCAAAGGAGACCTGGCGGCGCACTATCGAACGAGAGAAAAAGAAAGAATGGACATGGAGTTCCATGGAGAAAATGGCACAGGATAGATCCAAATGGAGAACATTGACGTCGGCCTTATGTACCCCGGGTACGAAGAGGACTAAGTAAGTAAGTAAGGGATTAAGGTGATATGTGCAAACTCAGTCTGCCTAAGCTTTTTTAAATGCATTGATGATCATGAGAACAAGATGAAATGGAAGGGCCGATATGGGGTGTGAATGAACAGATAGTGGAGTCACAAGCGATCTTATTTATAATGGATGCAGGAGCAACAGGAGTGAATGGGCTTTTTCAGGTTTGTGAATCAATTAAACAGGAAGGCGAAGTTCCAGAGCATTCGCCAAGAGTCATATTATATCCGTATACAAAGCTAAGGAAGATGTGCTAATGGTGGACAGACATAGAGGAGTGAGACTTCTGCAACAGGATATAAAGGAGTATGAGAAAACCCTAGAGAAGAGGCTTAGAGATATTGTGTTCAAAGATTGATGAGAAACAGTTTGGATTTCAGTCAGGTAAGTCAGCTGTAGATGAAATTTTTGTATTACGACAGTTGCAGGAAATGTTTGGAGCAAAGGAGAAAGAGCTTTTCCTTGTCTTTGTTGATTTAGTAAAGGCTTTTGATCGTGTGCCTAGGAAAGCAATTCAATGAGCCTTTAGGCGTCAAAAAGTGCCCGAGCGTCTCATAGCACTTGTTATTGCCCTATATATAGTAATACAAGGTCAAGGATCAGGACTCAAGCAGGTGCGTCAGATGAATTCGGGATAGGAGTGGAAGTACATCAAGAGTCAGTACTGAGTCTCCTGCTATTTGTGGCACGTGGTAATGTAGGAGGTAACCAGAGCAGCAAGATATGAAGGATTGCACATATGATTATTTCATAGAATATGCGCAATATAAATAATAAAAATTATTATTATTATTATTATTATTGCTATTATTATTATTATTATTATTATTATTATTATTATTATTATTATTATTATTATTGTGTGGACCTAGTGATAACTGCTGAATCAGAAGAGGTGGCAGTTAGGACATTTGGTGCGTGGAAAAGAGGTATGGAAACTAGAAGATAAAAGAAAAACATAAATAAGACCAAGTCGATGATGATGGGTAGAGAGAACCTGATGTTAGGCCACAAAGGGGAAGGTACCCATGTGGGGTTTGTGGCAAAGAAGTTGGAGCAAACTCAATATGGTGTCAATGTTGTGAAGGTGACCAGCAGTGCCACCAGAGATGTTCGGGGCTCAGAAATCTGATAAGAGAGATAACTTTAGATATTCGACGTGCGTTAGGGGTGTTGTGGTAGTGCTACAGAGACTGGAGGTGAGAGAAGATAATTTGAAAATAGTGGACAGCTTTTGTTATCTTGATACATGTGATTTCATGAGGAGAAGAGATAGAATCGGCAGTAAAAAACAGAAAACTTTGTGCTTGGAGTAAATGGAAGAAATTGGTAAGCTTGCTTGTAAACCGCAGCATTCCTTTAGAGGAAAGAGAGAAGATTTACTGTTCATGTGTGAGGACTGCATTGTTGTATGCTGCAGAAATTTAGGTACTAAGGGAAAGACTGGAAAGACTGCTATCTACTTTGTAATCATAGAATGTTGAGATAAATGTCAAAAGTAAGATGGCAGGACAGGATTACTATGAACAGGTCAGGAGACGATTCGTGGTGGAGAACCTTGAACATAGATTTTAAAAGGAAAATGAGGTTGAGATGGTCTGATCATGTAATTCGTAGGGATGAGAATATCATACTCTGAAGAGTGATGGAGTGTATAGTGTGGGTGTATGGGTCAGAATGTTGGGGCCAATTGAGGAAAGATCAAAGAAAATTACTAACAGAGATGAGTATGCTGCAAAAGATGTTGGGAGTGATACTGTTTGGTAAGCTACGAAACAAGGAAGTGAGGAGAAAAACAACAGCGATGACGAGTGTAGCGACAGCAGTGGAACAAAGTAAACTCTATTGGTATGGGCATGTTTTAAGGTAAAAGAAGGAGGACGTGGTAAAGCAGGCATTATCAGAGAAGATATGGCAGAGGATAGAAATATAGAAAACAGTTAAGGCAACTCATACCACGTCCAACCCCAAAAGTGGGAAACTAAGGAAGTTAAATGTAGATGAAATAATATATGCCAGCTTTAGGGACTTTCATTTTCTGGAGTCTGAGAACTGCTCGAAATCAGACTACTTGATACAAGCAAGAAAAGAAAGATAACACAAAATCACTAATTTAAAGCTCAACATTCTTAGTTTGAAACAACTAAAAACAAAGAGAACACAAAAATCGAAATATATTTGATTTGTACTTACCTTTATTGCCTTTTCATTACCAAGTACAACAAAAACGCAATCTTGAATGCCAGGTCGCTTGCAAACGACCTCGCAGATTTGTGTGGACATTGTTTCTAAAGTAGTATATAGTTTTGTTACCTTTCCACAAAAATAACTTTTTCAACTAATCGCTTTGTCACCGAAGCCTACCATGGTGAAATGTTCAGACAGACAGAAACGTTTATGGTTATTGGCTCAACCACGCACGTCGAATAACACGCCATGATGCAATTTTCAAGGCTTTTTTTTTTTTGAGCTTGTACTTAATGCACACTTGTAGTAAATTATGTACACTACCCGCCATTTTATTGGCAAATATTTACTGTGTTCTTCTAAAACAATGGAAGACAAAATGCTCATGTCTGGGGTATGGTAGAGGTTGTTTTTCAATGTGGGCGGTAGAGGGCTGCACAGGAAATTTCAATGTTTTTTTTTTTCGAGGAAGTAGGGGTTGGTGCAGTAGGGAAAGAGCTAATATATGGATATAAAAAGGAGTCTTATTCAAGAGTGTCTTATTACCTCAACATAACTGTGTTATCTTCAAGGCCATCTACTAGAACGTTTTCACTTGAGCCCTTTGTAACCTGTTGTAGGGTTAAGGAGTGCTGTCCCCAAGCAATATGGCTTTAATATACTGCCTGCAAATATTTAACATTAACATCCATAGATGCATTCATAGAATGGGGTGATAAAGAGGGTGTGTGATACAGATACCTTAACTTGCATGCAGTAGATTAAATGCACATTACAACCAAGATGGCAAAGTACTAGAAAGCGACTCTTCTGTTAATATTTAAAGTATTATTGACTTTCGTAAATGAGATTGAGTAGTATAAGATGTAAACCCAATTTTAAAAATGTTGTATTAGGAGACACATTTGTGTCGTATGGTATCCTGTGTCAGTGCTATATTGTAATATCCTACAATCTATGAGGGGAACATCCACAGTTTTTTGTATCATTACACTGAATCAAAAATACCCAAAACTTTCCATAAAATGCTAGTACATTTAACCTTTTTTCTTTAATCATCTGTTTAGCTACATTACAGATCTCTGTTATAAATTCGCTAATGTACAAAACAAGGTTTTTTCTCATAGGAGATCATCAACCAGTCAATTTTAAGGAAAGAAGAGTTTTGTCACTTGATGACTGCGACATTTCTAGTGCTGGTGCCCAAGGAGAGATTAGTGCAGTTTGCCCAAATCTGGAGGAACTTGATTTGTCCAAGAACGTTTTAAAGGACTGGAGAGAGGTGTGCTAGTTAACTGATGAAATTCTTTGTTTTCCATGAAATTCGTTTCGTGATATACTGTTAAGAGTTTCGAGTAATAATGCACCCACAATGAAGTAATGACCCAGAAGTGACTGATTATTGTTTCTCAGTTTTTGTTTAAAGCTATTAATTCTTGCTTAGGATTTTGCTCAAGATTTTTAAAGTGGTTCTATCACATCAAATACCAAACTTTTTATATGTTTTTCTTATTTTTAAGGACATTTAATGAAAGTTATCATACTTTACTCTTCCCCCTCACCTTGAAACTTTTGAAACAACCTTAGTGTGGGACCAATAAATCGTAGGTTTCAGACCAAATTATGATGAATGATTATTATTGTTACCATTCTTATCTCAAACGAAATTGTTATTATGTAGGACATAATTAACCCTGGGTTTCTAGGGTGTACACTTAGGAACATAACAGCTCTTGAAGAACTTTGTCTTACAGAGAGACAATTTTTTATCGTTGTACCGTTACCTTCCCTTTCAGTCACAACTTGAACCTCTCGAAAACCATATCTTCCAAACAAAAACAGGACTTTTAATTTTCTTGAAACCAAAGCCTTCCATTGAAACTCTGTTCTCTTTAGCAAAGTATGATTTCTACAGAATTTAATAAAATAACTAAGAAAGTATAAAGAATAAGTATAAAGTTTACATCATTTTAGAGAGAAGGTGATCTCTTTGAGCCACCAAAGCTTTTATACAAGTAAATCTAAGGGTACCAGGATTTATTTCTGTCAACCCTGAAAAGTTCTTGACAAACTGTATCGTGAATAATGGAATCAAATGGTCGAGAGAGCAGTAACTAACAAAGATGTGTAACAAAACGTATCGCAGTTTTTTTAAGAACGGCAGTCTTAAAAAAAGTGAAATGAATTTGATTACATTTAAAAACTGCTTAAAGAGATTTTTAGTAAGACATGCAAATTGTGTACTAATCATTGGTTTTTTATGTTTTCATGTCAGCTGTTGTCAATAATGTCTGAGCTTCCAAGATTAAAAGTTCTAAACTGCAGTTGCAATAATCTGGAGCAAGATGCTGATGTTACAGCTATGTTGAAAGAATTTTCCCTTGAATGTCGTTCAACATTGCGGAAACTGGCCCTAAACAACACAAACATTTCACTTGAAATTGTATTCTCACTTCTGGAATGCTTCATTTGGTATGCAGAACTACCTGTTTTAATTTCAGCTTTTTTTACGTTAACTCCATATTAGAGAGTTGCTAGCAATAGACCATTTTCGCATTTGTAGTTACTGCTTTCTACAATGACAGCGGGCTCAATTTGCTCAGCTTAGCCTCACTTTGAAGTTAAATATTCCTAAATGCTAACATGGTTTTACACTACTTACAACTGTGTGTTGTTGGAGTTGTGACTTTTCGCTCTTTCTCGCTAATATTTTTAAAAATTTAACAGCAAAACGAGGCTAAGACTGCATATAGTGAGCCCGCTGTCCTTGTGTAAAGCAGCAACTAGAAATGTGGAAATTTTTATTTTTTTGCGTTAGTATGGTAGTGAGGCGGGTAGCTGCTGCACATAGTCTTAGCAACTGCTTTGGCCTTACAGCTTTTTCTTCGTAAAGGAGCTCGATGTGGGAGGTAGTTGGGCGTTGTAATCAATTCCAAGGTGTAATTAATTTTTTGTATTGTTACTTTCCATATTAAGAGATTTTCTCTTTTGATTCCTTTTTCTGCATTATCCTGCCCCTCCTCTCTGTTTCATCTTTCTTTCTTACCTTACCACCATCCCTCTGTTTTTCTTCTTTATTTCATTTCCAGTTCTTTATATCTTCTTTTCTTCATATTTCTCCTTTCTGCCTTCTTTCCCCTCGCTTCTTTCTTTCTGCTTGCCTGTATCTCTCACTTACTTCCTTTCTCACCTACTTCTTTCCTCCCTCCCTTTCTTCCTTCCTACTCTCTATTCTCCCATCCATCAACCTTCTTCCTTCCTACTCTCCATTCTCGCTTCCATCCTTCCTTCCATTCTTCCTTTCTTCCTACTCTCCATTCTTTCATACATTCTTCCTAACTTTTCTGCTCTTCATTGTCGCTTCCATCCTCCCTTCCGTTCTTCCTACTCTCCATTCTCCATTCCTTCTCTCCATTCTTCCTTCCTTCCGCGCCCCCACCCCTCATCCCGCCCTATCTGACAGAAAATGAACTGCCATTTATGTTTTTGCACAGGATCTTGGCTCTGTTTCTGTTATGCAAAATAATTTCTGGGTTGAATACATATTTATTAGCACATGGTGGCTATTTTTTCAAAGAAAATAAAAACTAAATTCAAGTAACGTAATCTAGACTTTGAAGTTTAATGAAATGTTACATAATAACTTCCTCATAATAATCAAATCCGTAAGGAATCAAGTTAGCATAGTGGGCACCAGTGGCGCCTCCCATTTCCACGACCCGTGATCGAGTCCTCGGCTTAGCTTGTGAGCAGAGAGTTGTCGATCTGAATCTGACTCCGAGGATTTTTCTCCGTGTACACCGGTTTTCTTCCCTCTGCAAATTTGACTTCACTCCAAGATCTGAGCCGTCGAGCGATTCAACAGTAGAATGGGCAACCACTTTCTTAGCAATTGACGTTAAATAAATATTTTATTTGTCTATTATCGCAAAAGTTACACCATCTACTGACTCAAATGTGAAAAACTGTATAGACATTGGAGTGTTTAGAGATTCGCAATTTTTTTACATTAGTTTACTTTCTGTTACTATGGTTACCAACCATAGTTGCCTGAAAAACCATGCCCTTTCTCAGTAGAAAACTTTAACTTCCTCAAAATAATCACAGCCGTTCCTTCTTCTGAAATCTGCTGGGTTGGTAGTTGTTGTCTCTCCGTTGAGCTCGCATACTCTTTCTTTCAATCTTGAATTGTCCAAGTTGAAGGAAACACACCCAGCCATGCGGCTACATCTTAACGCACACTCCAACTGTGTGTCCACTGCTACGTTATCCATCACGTGATCAGTTAATGCGTGGTTGATGTATCTTTCTTTGCTGCTAAAGTATGCCTCTGTGACTAATGATGAAACAACATCTATCAATGGAATAGACCATTTTCACATTGCAGATACCTCTAATGACAACGGATTCAATTTTTGCAATGTTAGCCTTGTTTTGTTGTTAAATATTCAAAATACTTGCAAGAGAGAGCGAGAAGTCACACCTTCAACAATACACGTAGTTGCACGTTGTGTATAACTACGTTGGTATTTAGGAAATTTTAACTTCATATTGAAGCTAAGACTGCAAAAACTGAGTCCGTTGTCATTGAAGTTTGCGGCATCTTCAATGCAAATGAATTACAAAAAATAAACTTTGCTATGACTGCTCATTCAGTGAATATCCAACGGAGTTGCTCCAGATGGGAAGTTAATTCATGAACGTCCGTATAGCATTTGGACGCTAAACCACAGACCCTCTATTACAGATCCCCGAGAAGTATTCAATGCTTTAAATCCAATGGTCTGTTCCTTATTACTACCAAACTATTAACCAGCAGAAGATCCAGATGATTGTCAATAGATGTTTGCGAACAACTGTTCAGAATTCGAATCAGTTTGTTTGATAAGATTCACAAAGAGGAGTTATGGAGGAGAACAGACCAAGAACCAATAGGAAAACAAATGTTGAGAAGGAAATGGAGCTGGATAGGACATACCATGTGGAAGGAGGGTACCAGTGTAGTCAAGCAAGCCATAACTTGGAATCAGCAGGGAAAAAGGAAAAGGGGGCGGCCAAGGAATAGCTGAAAGAAGAGATAGAGATGAAGAAATTAGATATGTCTTGGACAGAGGTCAAAAGGAGAGCCCAAAGTCGTGTGCGTTGGCTTTCTGTGGTAGATGGCCTATGCTCCGAAAGAAGCTAAGGGCCTAATTAAGTAAGTAAGTACTATATCTCCATCAATCACCACCACTATCATCAATGCCGACATTATCATCATCAGCAACACCACCACCATCCTCATCTTCATCACAATCATTGTTGCTGAATTATCGTTATTGTCGTTTTTACCATAATCGATTTCGTCATCATCGTCGCCACTAGTATCATTATCGTTATTACATTAGTATCATCATCGATCATTGCTATTATCGTCATCATCATCAAAATTACCATTATTACACTAGGATAATAACCATCTTCATTACGAACATCGTCACAATCACTTTTGTTATCATAATCGTCATCATCATTATCATCACCCTCATCATCATCAGTCTTCACCACCATCATAATCATCACCATCATCATCATCAGTCTTCACCACCATCATAATCATCACCCTCATCATCATCAGTCTTCACCACCATCATAATCATCACCATCATCATCATCCCTATCATCACCACCATCATCATCTTCATCACTGTCATCAGTCACCATCATCATCATCACCACCATCATCATCACCACCATCATAATCATCACCATCATCATCAACACCATAATCATCACCATCATCATTACCATCAACATTATCATTATCATCTTTATCATCAACACTATCACCACCATCATCATCATCAACACTGTCATCATAACCATCATTAGCTTCATCATCTTTATCATCACTGTCATCATTATCATCTTCACCACCGTAAACATTTTAATAATCACCATCATCATCATTAAGCAGCATTGTTTTTACCCTTCATCACCATCATTAATCATCGTCATCCTCACTGCTATTAGCGTAACCGTTGTTGTTTAAAACATAATCCTTGCCATCACCGTTGTCATTACCAACGTTATCATCATAGTCAACACAGCTGCCTTTGCTACTGTCATTACCATCATCATTATCACAACAATGTCACGCTGATTGCCTATTTTATATCATTAAGTCTATTTACCTTCAGAACACTTCTCAACCAGTGTTTTTCTGCAATACACCACGTGATCATTGTTGTAATCAAGTGTCCATATGAAATGTGCTTCATCCGAGAAACCGTCTTTTTTTCCCCAGGGCAATGGATCATCTCTATTTAACCCATGACTGGAGGCGCTCTTCCAGTGGGAATCATCAAAATTTTTATAATACCAACCAGGTTGAAACATGGTAGTGCACTTCCAGCTCTTATCCGTCACCAGACCATTATCAAAGGAAGCTAGAATTGTTCCACCACAAGGAGGGATTTTACAGCGACATTTCACGGCTATGACACTCGAACCAGTTGCTATGGTTTGATGAGCGATGGTGTTGTGATTTTCATTGTAGCCCACTTTCTGACTATCGACGTAAACATCCATGTAGAAACTGCAGGTTAAGTTCCCATTTATGGCGGACTTCAACCCTGAAAGAGATTCGTTATAACACAATTGTAAACCATACTGGTTAGCCTAGTTGGTAAGGTGCCTGTCTGTATCACCCGTAAATGTAATACCCACCGTAAATGTAATACAAATCAACCGTAAATGTAATACCAACCGTAAATGTAATACAAAT
>JAOBAY020065361.1:0-12364 GCA_025331085.2 Zoanthus sociatus
GGGGTAAATCCGGCCACCCTCGTTTACGGGGATAAAACCGGATCAAAACTGGATTGATGATGATGATGATGAAGAAAACTCTCAAGAAAAGGTTTGATACCGTGGTTGCCAATGAGCTTGTCAGCGTTGTGGTATGACGTAGGTTACGATATTCAGAGCATAAATATGGCAGTTCGCTTTAAAATTTTGATATTTGTTGGGCAATCTAGGTCTTGCGAAGTTTTTCTTTAATACCAGCCAAATGCCGTACAGTAACCATGGCTTTTCATAGTTTTAATCATTCTAATATCGTAACCTACGTCACTGACAACCGCTAACATCACATACTAAGCCGCAGATTACATTTTGTTTATTCGTTGCAAAATATCAAATTTTTCTAAACTGGTCGGCTAACAGCTTAAAAAAACTTCATACAATTGTTCTGATTAAAGTTTCAAACATGAAAAGTCAATTTTAGGGTTCAGTTCTCCTTTAAAGCTGTTATGATGCAGATTGTAAATAATGGCGTCAATGATATGCATGAAGCAACAATATTCTCACCTGAGAAGCATTTGTAATCGGCGTAAATAGGAACCTCGTTGTCTCGCTTGCGTTGGGTGTGAGTCTAGCAGCTGAGCTAGGTGTTACCGATCTATTTTGGTGCCCATTGGGTGGGTTGAACTTTGGAGACGTCTGGAACTGCGTGGGTGTCTGGGGTACATTCTGTTGTTGTGACGTTGGCGATCTGAGGGAAGGGGTAAGGGGACGCACTTTGTAGCCGTTGGTCGGCGTGGGTGGGTGTACTGGATGCTGTTGATAAAACCCTCCCAGCTGTGGCGGGGGGCTTTGTAGCGGGGACTGGAGTGGCTTAGGCTGGATGTGAAAGGGCTGTTTATGAACAGGGCTGTGCTGAACCTGCTGATGAGGGACCTGTTCGGAGATACGAAGATACACTTTTCACTACGAGAATAAAAAGGATTTGATGACAAAAAAAAAACATCACAAACACAAACGTTGAAAGAAAATGTAGTTTTTCTGGCTTCAAACACGAAATTGGTTAACGCTTATTATGAGATGTTTCAAAACAAACTTCTTGCCATAACCAACGTTCCTGAGAAATTAACTTTAATTTTACATCGCTTTTTTAAACAACTGACCATATAGACCTGTTAGATCTTTTTCTTCATCGATATATAGAATACACGTTAAATTTCCTCACAAAAAATACACTTGCTAATTACAATAATCGTCATGATTTTTAACAAATTCAATATTTCTATCATTCTGTCAAACACGGTAATTGTTTAATGAAGTGTTTCTTTATTAGCTATCAAACATAATTCAAACCTGCGGTTTTGACTGTGAATATGCCATGACTGTATGTGGTTGAGTTACCAAGGCGACAGGTGACTGTGGCACGACACTATTGCTATTAGTTTGTTGAACATGTTGCCGCTGTTGTCGTTGTTGTATCTTTTTTTGCAGCTGTTGGTGAGTTTGACGTCTCTTCTGTGTAACAACAAGATCTCCATCTCCCTGCTTGACCTAAATAATACGCACGATTTGAATGAATTATCACAGCACTTGTCAAAAACAGAATGCGACATTTTGAGCTGTGAAGATCTAAGTCTTATATTAGTTATCGGGAAAGGGAGACAGCATGTTTAATACAATGGCTTCTCAACTGCTTTTTTACTCCTTGTTCATCAATCATGTAAAGTGAAAACCTTAATTCACTGGATTTTACACAAATGATCTGAATAAAATATCACTGCTCTTATAACGAACGGAATGTAACACCTCTGCTTTTATTGTTTTTGAAACATTTTAAGCTGTGAAAATCTAAGTCTGTGTTATTAGTTATCGTACAAAGCGAGACAGCATGTTTATGTCACTGACTTCCCAAATACTTGTTACTTCTTGGTCATCAATCATGTAAGCGTGAAAACTTTAGTTCAAAAGATTTTACAAATACCTAAAGAATTAGGAATGATAAGTTTGTACCATCGTTGATCGCAATAACGTTCTGATAGTTGTGCAGCCCTAGTGTTCTTAATTAACAGGCACATATTAATTTTTCAGTTACCCAGGCTGCACTAAGGAATACATACAACCACTAAAACTGATCACTTCAAAACGCAGAAGTTTTTAACTTTTAATGGTGTATCGGTTTCACAAAAAACATAATCAAAACCTAAATTTTTTAGGGACAAGTCCTGAGAAACAATGAATTTTTAATGCTGGAAACATGAAAAGATTTTCACCTGGGTGTCAGACAAAGGACTTACCAAAAATAATATCTCTTGTTGTGCTGACAAATATCACTATCTTAAACAAATTAGACTTTTTCTTGTCGTTTTGCTGTTTATAGTCTAATTAAGAAACTCATATTTTGAGCCGATATCGGAACAACTACAATACTCTGTTGCAATGTCACCTCCTTTACTTTCTTGCGGTGATGATTATAAAAAGATGAACCATTACTTTCAATTCATAAAGTAAATATCATAACCAACTAGCACCAATGAATTACCAGAAAAAAGCGTAAGAGAGAAAGCAAAGGGATAAAAAATATATCTTACCTGCATGAAGGGCATAAGTGTACAGTGGCTTAACTGTTGTGTACCATTGTCATTGCTTGACATCACCACAAAAGCAGCCATGGACTTACTGGAAACATAACTACCACCAACTAGAAAGCGCGCTAGTTCAATTAGTGTTGTAAACACTCTTCCAAGCAATTTGTTGGCCCATTCACACACCAGAATACATGCTGCTGATAGTGTTTGATCTTCCTCGATTTTATCAGCTCCACTAGGTGATGACTGGTTCACAGCTGCCTGGAATAAAAATGTACTACGTCTGGCAATGGTTATAGGCTGCCCCTTGTGGGGAAGGGTAGGGAGATAAGAAAAACTAGTAAAGAGAGGTAATACTTTGACTCTGATGAAGACTAATGCGGGTGTAGTCAAAATATCAGAACTTTCCACCAACAATACTCATCTTATAACTAATTATTTCTAATAGAAAGAGAGTGCTGCGAGTACACTATTTTGTTATAGTGACAATACAGTTCTTTTTTCGGCAATTAATGTATTTGTACTGTTACTATAAAGGGAGAAGAGTAAATCAGTGTTAGAGTGAACGCACTTAGAGTGGTTTTCGTTAACCCATACACTTCAGCGTATTACACTTTATCATACTGTAATGATAGGTTTTCTCGGCCGTTTTTCTCTTGTGTTTTTGGAGTATCAGAATATATCACACTTTAACTCTTATAACCGTTGATTGCATGTATCGTGTGTACCGAAATGTTAGTGACATCCTTGAATCAACTCTCGATACGGTATGAACTTGAGCCGCTGATCGTATGTATCGCATGTTCACTGCCAGTGACATCCGAAGATTACACTGTGTTCCGAATAGGAGGCTAAGGACTTGCTTCGATCAGAGCAAAAAGACGCTAACACAATAGACTTTTATTCCACACGGTTTTCAAATGGTTCAAATATTTGCATGCAGCAGTTTCTTGGCTTTGGAATTTCTTGAAGTTGCTTCAGCAGATGAAACAAAAAGTTTTGGAAGAAAGGACCAAGTTCAGAAAGCCTGTAAGTACTAGGTTTAATCAAGAACAAGTTAGGTCAAGAGATGTGTTTCTCTTTTTATATGCAAGCTTAAAGGAACGTAATACGGGTAAAAGCCTGGCAGTTAAACTTATTAACCTAAATTTTAGTGAATAATGAAATCCTACTTACCTTGTCTTTATCACTTGGTGACGGAATTTGTAAAGATGGCAGCGATGGAGGTTTAACATTCAACTTTCTCTGAATTCCACTATAACAATATTTTGAATTGCCTCTAGTGCCCAGTCTCCTTGCCTTCACGCGCGGAAAAACGCACTTGATAATTTTCCCAAAATCTGGTGCACTGAGTGTTCGGGCAGCATTCATGCTTTCACAGTAAGCCCTGGAGTAATAAAGAGAGACAAACATGAAATAGGGACACCATAAACAGCATTATCATATTCATAATCATCATTAACAATCATAATCATATGGTCACTACCACTATCAGCATCATTTATCTCTCCAAATCATCAACTTCACTGTCAACACAATTACAATCATCTAAATTACTGACATTATAGTCATCATTATGATCAACAAATTATCACTTTCACAATCACCGCTACCATCATAATCATCATGAATGACATCATCACTGTCCGTATCACTACATCATAATACCACTGTCACTATTGCATGGCCATCATTATTATCAAAACACGTATCATCACATCACCATCACAATGCCACTATCATAAATGCACAGCATTCACATTTCATCATCACTATTACTATCATCACCACCACCATCAGCATCCCTAGCTACCATTAGCAGCAGCAGCATCACCATCACCATCACCACCATTGTCACAACAACTACCATCATCACCACCACAGTCATAATCATCATCACCATTATTACCACCAGCATCACATCATGATCACCATCATCATTATATATCATCACCACCACCACTAACACCACCACCAACATCACAACCATAATCATTACTATCATCACCAACACAACCACCAGTACCATCACCAACACAAATATCAACATCATCATTATCATCATTTGTTGTCACTATCAGTACCACCACCACATTCAACACCACCACATTCAACACCACAACTACCATCATAATAACCGACATCACCACCACCATCACCACAATGACCATCATAATCATTAATATCTACCACAACTACCATTACCATATCACACCACCAATATCAACATCACCATTATCATCATAGTTGTCACTATCATTACCATCACCACCACCATCATAAACATTACCATCACATGTTCACCATCATAATCATCACAACCACCATCTTTGTAAGAATTTTTATCACTACCACAACCATCATTCTATCATCATCATCATCACCACCACCACAACTATCCCTATCAAAACAATCACTGACATCATGGTCACCAACACCATCATCATTATTACCACCATCATCATTAATTACCATCACATGACCACCAGCACCACCACCCTTATCATGATCACCTTAATACACTATCATCATGGTCACCACCACCACAATCACATCATTACCATCATCACCAGCACCACCGCAAACCACAAAATGGCTTACATATTATGTTAGCTATGAGAAAAAGTAATAAAGATTTGTAAATCAATGAAATCAATAAAAAAAAGTTACATACTTGTATTCATCATACACTTCATGTTTTGGCAATGTTGAACTGTTGTTGCACTCCTCCAAATGACAGCGGATCCTTGAATATGATTAAAGTTAATCATAAGCCAACAATTAATTACATAAAAATGCCATTAAATTATGAAGTGGTCATATAACAATAACAGCTAATAAATTGCAACCCACTCCACACCTCTACTAGAACATACAGGATAAATTCAATCTCTTCTTGGATGTTTACATTAATTAGCTTGGAGTAAAAGTGACAAGATCTCTGTCCTGACGTAGCTTGATATTAGCCAGATTTCTGATATACATACCAATGGAAAGCTTGAGTCTGTTCAGCACGAGTGGTAGAAATTGGTAATGCATGGCCCCTAAAAACAAGCAATAGTTAATATATACCCTTAGCTAGTGATACACGAAACAAGAAATGAGATAAATTTTCTTAAACGTTTAAAATTTTATTTTCAAAAAAAAACTATTTCCTTACTGTTCTGAGTTTTCATTAGCATCGGAAAGTGTTTCGCCTGGTAGACGAAGATACAGTAACAACTTTTCTGTGTCGGTTAGTTTCTGGACCTCTTCCTGTAGTACAAAAATTGGTAAAATAAGTACTTTTATGATGATATGGTATAATTAAGGTTTAATTTATTAACTTGAAGTTAACAATGGTAAGGTAATACTAAAGTGCTGCAAGCTAGGTTTAAAATAAGTTATGAAAACTTGGTCTTTGTAATAGTGAGGACATACTCCATAAACATTCTTGAAAAAAAACAAAATTAAAAAATAAAAATTTACTGTAAATATATATAATTCGAAATTCAAAGTATTTTGTGTTCAGAGGATCATCTATCGCCCATTGACAAGATTAATTGAGATATGACTCGGATTTAAAAAGTGACCGGCAGTGCCCAGGAGTGTCAGAAGGTTATAAACGGGCCATATTACATGTGATGAAAAACTGGAAAATCAAATTAATGCAAACCACAAAAATACCTCTTGAAACTGCCTAGTTAAAAATCAACAATATTTCACGAAAAAAGACTAACATAACTGTAACAATTAAACTAATTGTGAAATATAAAAACAAGGTAAAAATGTTCTAAAAAAGTTTGTAACGTTTTCGATCAACTTGATCATCTCCTGAAGATGATCGAGTTGATCGAAAACGTTATAAACTTTTTAGAACATTTTTTACCTTGTTTTTATATTTTTAATTGTATATATGGAGAACTTTCTTTTTAATTGTGAAATGTTAATACAGTAAATTAGCATTGTAATGTATATCAAAAATTTAACAATAACCTTGATTTGAGATCAATAATTATTAATTTGAAATAAAGCAGGAGTACTGTCTTACCAAGATCCTCTTGAGTTTATCTTGCACATCTTTACTGAAAACAAAATTTAATATCCATTATTTCCCCCTAAAACAGCCAGGAGAATATATAGATGCATGGGTCCAGCTATAATTTTTAACTATCACCTAACCCTTTTACTTTTTAAAGACATGTATTTAATGTTTATATTTTGCTGTCATACTGAAATGCATTCATGAAACCTGCCTTAAAGTTAAAACTATTATAGAAAATAAAGGCAATGTCGATTGATGTTTTGAAATGCATAATTAAAATGTCTGATTCAAAAATTAAAATACGGTAAATTAAAACTGGAAGAACTTTAATTTTAGGGTATTATAGCATTTCTTTCTCCTTTTGCCCAGCATGCGCAATAAAGAGATTTTAGATGAGCTATTAAAGGAAAAGAAAATATTTTTTTTTTTGAAATATTTTTTCAAGTTTTTTCTTGATTAAATTACTGACTGTTTAACCATAAACCAAGTCCACTTACTTTTAAACTCCAACTTTTATATCTCTCATAATATCTTTAATTTCGCATTGCAAAGACTTTTTAATTATCTGCATATCTCTTTGCAATCGAGAGTTAGAACAAAACTAAAAAGCAGGAACACCATATCAAAAATCTAAACAAAGATGAATGCAAAATAATTGACATTTTAAACGACTCTCTACTGTCTTGAAATCCAATATTGGAAAACGTGCATTTTTAAACAAAAACTTTAACAAATTCCCACGCCAGGTTTTACACTGCACCACATGTTAAAACAATGGAATTATAACAGCTTTTATGATAAAAGTCTTTTGAGTAAATATTTATTATAGTCTGGGTTTTAAATAAAATTTTATTTGCGTATTTCATTTCGTTAGCTAGTGAGTAGTATGTGAAACTTATAACTATATTCGAACTGAAATATTATGAATAACGGTTACAAAAAACTTAAGCAATTCCGTGCACTAAAAACAAGAAAAGGCATAAAAAACAAATTCAATAGTTTTTGTGTGAAAAACACTAGAATATTAAAAACAACCGTACTGCAATTAGTTACAATTAGCAACGTTATTGACAGGGTTCCGTGACTTTCGATATGTGTAAAAAAAAATTAAAAATCATACTTCAGTAAAATCATACTTCAAAATATAAGTCTTTAGAAAAAGTTAAACGCCAAATAAACATACAGATACTTTTTATAAATAATCACTGTTAATAAAATCGATGCTGAGTGTGTGTCGCATTTTTTTCTTAACAGTTTTGACGAAATGGGTTTTGTAAGTTGTTGACATCAAAATAGTGCAAGATTATCCTAGACCAAGGTAGATATGTTCTCGAAACTTCAGATGACTTTGGCCCTGCAACGCTTTCATTAACTTTTTTAATACGGAAAGAGTCCTTATATGTAATTAGCTTAAATCTACATCTGTCCTGAAGGCAAAAAAACATCGATTTTAATTTCATGGCGCCTTGTGGCAATTCTTTTGTTTTCTGCAGCCATCCTTCCTCAAGTTAATCTAAAAGTATTTGTAAAACAAAAACATTACCTCAAACTATTTAAACTAACAACAATTTTGTTTTAATTTGTGAAATCTTTGCATCTCACATGTTACACCAAGATTTAATTGAACGTCGAAAATCCAGTTAAAATTTTTAAGTTAATTTTTTTCAACGCAATTTATTATTGCATATTTATCAACAAAAATGTAACGCATGATCAAGCTGCAATATCTATACACACACAAGCAGCTGACAAAATGGTTAATTAGCATTTCTTTTCATTAAAGACGAAACCTCTGTACAAATCAATGCTTCTTCGTCTAATCAAACGAATAAACGAAAATTCTGAAAAGACGAAAACTTGCGGTAAACTTTTATTTTAAAATTCAAAGTTTTCAAAATTGGCAAAGGTAGCTGGTTGGTCGAGTTTTAAAAGATCCTAACAAATTTCTGCAAAACAAATAACATCAAACAAGATTCCTGGCCGGAAAATTAACTGAGAAATTCTTACGAATATCTAACGGGTTGAATTTACAACACAGCAAGCCGCAGTGTGAATAATAAACTATTTTGGCGCTCGGCCACGTGCGGATTTCAGTTTGATTTGAGCACGAAAAAAAGAGCTTCGCATCTGTCCGGGATAGAAACAACACCACACGTGATTTCAATTTATACTTTCATCCACTGTGCAGTGATTATAATGTCATTTGCGGGCACAGTAATTTCTGCACAAAAATATCAATATTTTTATAACATAAAATCGATTAAGTGCTTCCTCAAAAAATGTAATTAAGTTATTTAATGTTTCTATTTCCAGCATAATTTTATAAACATTTCATAGACATTCATGAGCAATCTTAAATCTCATAGGCAGTTTTACCCTACACGTTTGAGGCATGAAATAATCCTGTTTGATGACATAAACCCAAACACTCACAATAAAGGTTGGCGAAAAAAAGATCAGAATATATTGCTTTAGCAAGAGATTCACTTCACGATCCGATCCCTTACCTCACGTAGGATTCAAGCGCTTGCTCTAGAGTTGAGCTCGCTTGTTCGTCTTCGCATTCACTCTGCCCTATACTTACAATGTCTTGCACTGATTCACTAGGTGAAGACTTCATTGAAACTTCATTTGGGGAATTTATTCCACCCACGTCCATAGCGGAACCGCAAACAGACTCCATTCCAACATCTACGTTTCCCAAAGAAGTCATTTCGGCTTGTAAATCGCTGCATGCGAGCATATTTAACGTTGCAAAACAAGTTAATTTTTAGGCGAGAACACAGCTCCCCAAACAGCTACATCGACTAACTTAAGTTTGTTAACAGTGTGCATTTTGTCCACATGGGAAAACTCGGCATTGCGCACGCGTTGTTGTGCCAAGTCTAATCAGGCGTGACAAAGTCAAGGTGTAGTAGACCAATCGCAAAACACCTTTTGTCCCAAAGGCAATCGAAGCTCCATCCGTCACGTGTCGATAAAAGGATTTTGATCATTATTATATTTGCAACAAGATCAAGTTATCCTTAATAAAGCACAAAAAAAAATAGAGCATTTTACTTCTCTGTTCACCAACTCAAATGGTGCTACGTCTAGGCACAAAACAAAACAATGTGCGAATTAGTGTCAATTACATGGTTTGTTTTTATCAGAACCAGTAAATTTTGCCGAGGCTCATTGTTTCAGTTTTGGCTGCTTCAGCCTTAATTTATTCTTAATCTTGTCCTTATTTCTGCGAGGAGTTTGAAATGAGAAATCAAAACAATTTATCCAACTACTGACCAGTGTGCATGCACGCATTTTCATTTTTTGTTTTCTCTCGCAGTCCTCGCCCTCACCACAGGCTGCAGAGGTCATTTTTTGTTGCCCAACGATTTTACAAGGTTCAGTAAAGTTTCAACTAGACAATATTTCACTTTTTTTAGCCTCAGCTTGAGCTTGTTCTTAAAATTGTTCTTAATTTTCGGCCAATCTGAGCCTCATTGTTCTTATAAAGTTGTTAAAAAAATGCATTTATTTTTACAATTACTAACTTTTTAATTCAATTCAATATCTGAACAAGTCGTGCTGATGAGGCGCAATAAGGCCGAAACAGCTGTTCACGGTTGCTAACATTCAGCCTCACTCTTTTTTTAAGGGTTTCAGCACGGGCTTAGTCCCTCTGACCCGCGAGGCCATAGTGCCCTATTTAGTGGCTGTGTCATCAAGCACGCGCACGCGTGTGCAACACAGTTATATTTATCTGAACAAATTAAATGGATAGAAAAAGAAAACAATATTTCGCGAAATGATGGAGGTGATCTGAATTCCACAGCTGTGAACATAGTTTAGCACTCATGCGTGTACATAGTCTCTTGCAGTAACATAAGAACGTGAAGTTGGCACAGACTATAGATTATAGAACGGGGCCATTTATACCGGAAAAATTAAGACACAAGCTTATGTAAGACGCGAACAGTACCATTTATACGTTCGCGTCCTACATAAGACCCGTCTTGTTTTTTTTCGGTGTAAATGGCCCTATTCTAGTCTGTGCCAAGCTCACAACACTCTACTAATGTTTGAGATTACTATTTTAAAAAATTAGATACCTGCTGTAGATGTGGTCAGCAGGTTCAAATCGATAATGCGCATGTGCTACTGAAGGCTTGTGACTATTTTGTGAGTCATATCCCATTTATAAGCGTTTCGCTTATACTTAACTCTACTCCGGTAGCGTACACGCTTGTTTTAATAACAACCAGTAAATTTTACCGAGGCTCATTAACTTTTTGGCTGCTTCAGCCTCAATTTGTTTTAAATTTGTTCTTATTTTTGTGAGCGGTTTGGAGATTCAGTAAAGTTTCAACTAGAAACATTTGAACTATTTTTCACTCTCAGCCTGAGCTTGTTCTTTAAACTTTTTACAAATGTCTACTCACGTAGTCTCTAAGAAAATGCCTCAGCTCCGAAATACTCTAATGTCAAAAGTCTCTATTACATCACAGAAACAATATATAAATAGTCAGCCTTATAGTTTTAGACGAAGCTTGGTTTGTAAGGTGTTCAATATTCCATTAATTTGAAACTGGGACGTGTTTTACCAGAGCGAAACAGCTGTTCACGGCAGTTACTATAGATATTTGTTTATTTAAAGTGGATGCCTGTTATCTCGCAAGTACTGTTATTGGTTGCAAGTGCTTATTTTTAGCACACATATAATTGTCCTTTTTAGTGGTTCTAACTGAATGAATTTTGATGGATGTTAATTTTAACACCAAAGGATCTCTTATTAAAAACTAACTTTTTACGAGCTGAGTCCGGCTTTCATGGAACCAGTTATATATTATCTCCGCAGTTACCGTAGTGTATACTTACTTGACTTATAGCTCATGGTAAACGTCTAATTATTTCCATCATCCAGTTTTAACTTTTCATACTGGAAAAGGTAGGGCTCAATATAGTTTGAATTAAGAAAATGTATCTAGAAAAACAATCTAACAGGTGAACCATGCATTGGAGCCATTGCTTTTGTTCGCCGTTTTACCGTAGGCTAGGGTTAGCGCATTGGAGTCTTTGACTCCGCCTGGGAGACAGGACATTCTGTAAACGGCGGCCCTTATGAAAATCCTTAAAATGTCCGTACACACACAGGAACCAGTAGACAATTAAAAGTAACACTCTCTTTAATTCTAACTTGCCAAAATACACCGTAAGAATACTTCCTTACTTCCTTGAATGAAGATGAAAAGACTTATAAATGGCTTTGAAAATCAAGAAAGAGAAGTCGGAAAACGTGACCACAGTCCTGCGAATAACAACAACTTTTACCACCAAAAACTACAAGGCTAGGTTACTAGGTCTAACGGAAGCGGAAGCATTTACACTAACCATCGCAGGTTAGCTGCTAGCAGATGCTGGTACTCATTTGCCAGGCTTGTCAATATTTACTTGATGTGAAATTCAAGGACTTTCCATTACTTTCCAGGACCTTTTCAAGCCTTTTCATGGAAATCCATGCAGGACCTTCTCTATCAACTAAAACCTTAACAATTTACGTCTTTTTTTCAAAAAAGAAATTAGTTGGCTTTACTGAAGTGCTTGCTCCTGACAATGAAAAACAACCAATGACAAAAGTCACTTTGGACAAAAATCAGGCCTTGCGAAGTTGCGGTTTTTGTTTTACACCACTGTCGTATCATGATATTTTAACTACCAGCACATTTTTAGTTTTGGAAATAAAAAAGGAATTTTTTGCCTATTCCAGAATTTTCAAGGACCACGACCCAAATTCAAGGACTTT
>JAOBAY020065372.1:0-12364 GCA_025331085.2 Zoanthus sociatus
CATCAGAGTAAAAAAGAATTAAAATAAGGATAGATTATATGTACAGTGATATGCATAATAATGAGTAAAATCTTGAAATAAAATGTTTAAGGACAAAGGTGTAATATAGAGTATACAGATTTTCTTGACCAAGTTTCGTGTTTGTAAATATTTGTACATCGAAAAATGAAAGTAGCTTCTGGTAAAATAAAAATGTGGAACTATTTTCAAACATTTTTTTTTTCAAATTTTTGCGAAAAATGTTATAACAGATAATGACACAATCTAAAATACACAAATTACCAAGAGTTTATAAAATTTGAAAAGTTTAAGTAATGCAATGATGAGGTCATCAATTATTACCATTAGTGGCATGGAAACTAATTAACACTATAAAAACAATTTTAAAAGCTACATTAGTCGAGTTTAGTGCGTGCAATATGTAGTTACTCAAGGGCCTCTAGAAGAAATTTAATTGGCAGGATGGGAGGGGGGGGGGACAAGTGATCATGACCCCTCCCTCAGTTACTCTGAGGCCTTTCAGGCAGCAGATTTAAATAACTTGTCTGTCAGTATGGCTAATTGTCTAACGACCTATTTCAAATGAAAATTAACAAATTAAACCATAAATTCGCTTCACATTTGTCGTCGAATGCCTAAAACAACAAAAAATTAGGGTGAACGAGAGCTTATGACATTCCACATTTTAGAACAAACACATTTTAATACTCTTTTATGATTAACCAATCAAGGGAACCCTTAGTTTCCGAGTGTTTTTAACATTTTATAGTAAAAAAACCACGCTATTTTAAAAATTTTAAAGCCATACTTTTAGAATATATAATTATCTAAATGTATTGTATTGCATGTAATTTAGTCTTTGGCTGCGAGTTGTATTTGTTCTATAAAACAATCTATCTAAAACAGTTTCTTTATCCTTGGGCTAATTCGTTATAATATAAGACAGCTTGGTCATCCGAGGGTTTACGTAAAAGCTATAAGACGTTTATTACCTGAAATAAACAAAATCAAAATTGTTGTTATCAATTGCGTTGTACATGAGACCAAGATGACCACTGTTGACTCCATTCCAACCGATTTGGTTGTATAACTGCGCAGACACTTCGTAGTTATTTGAATTCACATTGGTAGGCAACAAGGCGCGACAGAAACCGTTCGCGGGCCATTTGCCATGATTAGCATCAAGTACGTAATAATTGGCTACTTTCTTTGCTTCTAAACACGACTTTTCTGTGAATGGAAGAGTAGGTATGGCTTTGAGGCGGTAGTTTTTGAAATAAATGATGTTTTTGTAGCCGTTAGCGACAATTACACCTCCGCGTTTTTTAGCGGGGAATTTCGCTGTTAAAGATCGCACGTGTTTTCCGTCAAGGTAGATATTGGCAGAAAATCCACGAACAACTACTTTAACGTTAAACCAAACTTGTCCTTTTGGGGGTCCACTGGGACAACTTGAAGAGATACCACCGTCCCACTTGAGGATCCCTTTGAGTACATATCCAGTTTGAAAACAACCACCGGTCGAGTGAGGTCTGAAAAAAAATCAGTTGTAATTGCTCAGTAAAAAATGGTAGTTTGTTTGTACGGTTTTAAGTGTCTTGTTCGGTTTCTGTTTGAAATATAAAAGTTTTTGCTGCTTCACTTGTAAACTGTAATTTAGGTATAAATTTAGTTTATCTTTATCAAATTTTAAAGCACTTTATATGTCATCAAGTTTTGAATTTCTGTATAGTTATTTGTGATATAAAGCTGAATGCTAATAAGATGTAGGGACCACAGAGTACATTTTTGTTTGGGACTGCTAAGTCACACACATAGGGCAGGCCAGCGAAGCGCCGTTCGCGCGAGTATGTTGGAGCGTTCCAAGGTATGAATCCCGAACTTTGACATTGAGAGTTTCTGAAGTTTTTAACCCTTAAGCTTTCAGTTCCAGTTAGTTATCAACACCCCACTTCTCCTTACATAACACACATCAAATATAATACATTTGCTAATGAGAACATGAGAATTTATCAAACAAACTACTAAAGATCAAAACTTTCAAATTCTTTCAAACTTGTTCAACAAAAAGTATGTGGGCTCAAGCTGGGAGAACGTTATAAAACTGGAAATGATAGGTTTAAAAAGCACTCCACCTTTTTAATTCTTTCCCGTTTGTTTCTAATTTTTTTTAAAAAATGGACAATTAAGCTGTTAGGACTTAATTAAAAAACAATTCTTCTGTCCTTTAAGGTTTTACAGCCTTACGAATGTGACTGTGGATCATTCAATAAACTCAACATACAGTTACGTTTTTTTTAAGAAATTGAAATTTTTATCATACATTATTAAATATTTTCGAATGCTTTGGAGAAGTTATTGGGACGGGTAAAGCCCTCTAGCTATCCTCGCTGCGGGGTCCCCGAGATCGCTTTCCCACAGCTATCGTTTTTGATTCTACTCAATTCGACGGTCAGTTTCTTTTTAAGTCAGTAAAGATCATGCTATTTATACCTGAAGTACACAAAGTCAAAGTTGTTTTCGTCTTTGGCATTGTAAGCAATCCCGAGATGCCCTGAGTGAACGCCTTTCCAACCGATTTTGTTATACAGATCAACAGTAATCTGATAATCCCCAACTGTTTTGTCAGGCTCCAAATAACGACAGAATCCATTTGCTGGCCATGTTCCGTGATTGGCGTCAAGTGTATAGTAAGCAGGTCCTTTAGAAAACTTAGCGCAACCTGTGCTCAACTGGCTTTTGGCTGCCCTTTTAGCTGTGAATATGAAAAAAAACAGAAAATTAATTCCGTTAAAATTTCCATATTGGGGCGTACTAATGTTTAATCATAATCAAAGGAACCCTAGCCAAACAACTAGCTTTCGTAGTAATGTATGGGATGAAACTGCATGAGAAATTATTTTAATACATAGCACAGAATGCCCGGTCATTTGGACATATTAGTATGTCTTTAAATACATTAGAATTCATTAAATCTTTTATTTAAGGATCGCGCGAGGTTCAAATAGAGAAAAACATGGCAAAATAAGCGCAACAGCCAACCTTTCTACACGGCTAGTTCTTCTGGTTTGGTTTATCTAAAAAGTTGTCACAGGTTTTTGCAGCTGATACGAAGCTGAACCATCTCCAGTTGACAGTGAAAACCAGCTTTTAAAAAGTAAATCTTGGGTTTGAAACTTATAGAGAATGGCTAGGCTCAAAAAAAGTTTCGGAACCAAAATGTATAGGATTTCCCAACTGGAGTTTTTACGTCTTGCCTCTAGAAAATGTCCTTTCAAATAATTAACTATATGTGGACACACGACATGTCTAGAAAGAAAGCGGTGACTTACAATGCAATCAAAAATTACAAGTATGAGTCATTCTATATTATGCTTCCATGGTAGTGCTTGCCGTTTGAAAATCCTTGGAAAGTGAAAAAAAGCTCACCTAAGAGAACTGAGGTAAGCGATTTTTGCCTTAGTATTAGTGACAATCATTTGGCCAAAACAATGTTGCTCTCACATCATCTAAATTGAACAACCTTTTTAAATCCGACAAAAATAAAAGCTTTTCTTAAGTAGGAGGTACACAATAAGGCCAGCAGCCAATAACAAAAGCCGTACGGTATCTTAAACAGATGTGGAAAACACGGTCATGCCTATTGTTTGACGTTCTTGACGAAACTGCTTTGAATGAGAAATTTTTCAATTCTGAAAAGATGAATTGCAAATGGCACGTTCTTTTTAATCTTTGACGAAGCGAGCAATTTTTTGTGAGCAGGTGATCCATTTGTTGCTCTTCTAAAAATGATTTTCCGCAAGCGATGGAGAGCAAGAGTGATCGCTTGCCTTAAACGGCAAGCACTGCATGGAGGCTTTGTTAGTATCGTACTATCAGGGCAAACCCTAGCCTGCTAAATTAAAGTGCGCATTTGTACCAGAAGGAGCGTGAGTTAGATGAAGATGTTGCAATATAGAGTCTAAGGAGAGACATTGACGGGTGTGATTGCTTCCTTGGTTAAAGACAAATGTATCAATGTTGTAAAAGTTATTTGTGAAGTACCACATGACGTTTGTTAGAATGCTTGTTTGCGAGGAAAGCAAGAAAATGTTTAGCCTTTGTAACTATCGATAACTTTGTTTACTAAACAACGTTTTGTGCTTTTAACTGTTTGTTTCAATTCTCTTTTTTGAAGACTAAGAAAATATACGAAGGAATATATTTTATATGCATGTCAAAAATTGGTCCTCATTCCCTCTCCAAAAAAAAAAAAAAAATTTAAATATGAATAATATTGTTCGAAATATTTCTATGAATATTTAGATGGAGTCCCCTTCCCTTGCATGCTTTTACGGATTGTGCAAGTAAAAGTAGCATACAAGCTTTTTTAAGAACAACTTTATAAGAACAATGAAGCTTAGATTAGCCGAAAATTAAGAACAATTTAAGAACAAGCTCAGGCTGAGGCGAAGAAAAAAAAATTAAAATGTTTGTAGTTAAAACTTTACTAAAGCTTGTAATTTATGTTCGCGATATGCACAATAAGAACACAGAAGCACCGTTCTACATTTAGTATATCTACTATATTGTCCCAAATGAGACAAGTATTTATGCAATACTAAAAGTTCCTCAGACGATCGACACTGTTTTTCAATGTATTGTCTTTTTGTTTCGATAATTTCATTATTTCAAACCTCTTACAAAAACAAGAACAAATTAAGGCTGAAACAGCAAAAAATTAAGAACGAGTCTCAGCAAAATTTACTGGTTCTTATAAAAAAAGTGTGTATTATGCTACAAGAAGCAGAAGAAGATGGCTAAACCAGGAGCACCTTCTCTTTGCAAGTTTTTTACAAATTTGCCAAAACTTATGCTAGCGCAATCGATATACGGTGGCGCCCATTCCCCCGCATGGGATTCCTTCAATCGCAATACTCGATAGGTAAACTTACATCTTAATTTTTTTAAGCGCAGTAAACGGCAAAGAAAGAGCGCTAGCAAAATCTACATCGATGTAACTTGCATGAAAAAACTGCCCGCAACGATCACAATCTAAACAGTCTTGATTATATCATCTTGTCTTCAGACCTTACACTCCTATGTTACGCATACTAGGAAGACAAATGAGAGAATCGCTTGTTGGCTTTTGAGTGATGGTCTACTTGCACTAACGACGTGGAAGATAAACAAAAAATCTTCAAAAATTGAACCTATTATTTGTAGATTCCTCAATATTCCCATAGAAATTATTCTCTTCAACCTTAATTTGTGTAAAATTTTGAGCAAGAGTTTCTTTTTCTGCTTGCAGAAGAGAATCTAAAGTTTGTGACATAATTAGAAATCGAGAAAGAAATATTTACGGTTAAGAAGTGCCTTTCCAGTTGCGTCAATTCAGCCAAGCGTGTTTTTATTCAATTTTTAGAGACTGGAACTTTCGTAAATTCATTATTATGAGACGGGCCACCGCTGATATGTTGCAGGCTCACCCTCCCTCTAAGTCCGGGAGAAATTGATTCCGGAGAGAGTCTATCTGCCATGTTGAATGCTGTATGTTTTAAAAGTGCTCGCCCCAGTCCAAACCGAGAGTGACATTTTAGCCCCTTCGCAATATCTCATCCTCAGTGCACTTCTTGCACGGATGAGATAAAAGAAAAAACAACAACAGCATGAAAATGCATTTAAATCCTCGTCGTTAATGCTTTTCACTAACAGAGCTTGTGACGCTTGAAGTGTTCCCAAAGCTTAAGTAGTTTTGGAGTTTTAGTGTTACAAGTGCATGCACGAGAATTTGTTTCAAGCTCTTCAATTCTGCGAAATTAAAACGTATCAATAAGCACTTAATTGTTCATAATTCGCCATCCGTTTTACAAGACTATGGTAATTTTATATAAACAGTCTCAGCATTATAGTTTGACTCGGGCTTTCCACAGGAAAAAATTGTTTGTGAAAATAATCCTTGCGGTCATGATTTTAATATATAAATATTAAATAATTAATTACGAATGCGTAACTGCTTTTACTTTTAGACATGGAACATTACTGCGAGTTGGATTCAAGAGAACGTCTATTATAGAACTAAACTCCGGCAGCACTCACTGATTATCACTGAATTACGATAGTATATAATCTCCGTTTATTCTTAATGGTTAAGATTTTCATTTCGAGAACAGTTTTAAAAGCACTTTTTATGTGGGCGATAAAATAATTCTTTGGATCACGTAGCACCATACATTAAACGATTATCAATAATCTTCTCTTTATATTGTCATCACAATATTGATTTTGCGGTAAGTGTTGTTGGTCTAGCATAAATTAGATTGTTTGTCAGCATCTTGTCCCTAAAATTTGAAATGATATCATAAAAGAATACTTTGAATGAAAACACTGAAGGAAAAAACTCCGGAGCATTGATTATAAGGGAATTAAAGCCAACAGTGAATAACTTTTAATTTATTCAAATATCGATGGTAAAATCCTTTTTGAACTATTTTATCCTACAAGTAATTTCAGAGAACATGCGGAAGTTTTTTAGAACTCAGCTAAAAACTCTTCAATTAGATTAGTTTTACTTGTTTTTTTCCTTGTTATTTCCTATCTTTGTTTTAAAATCCTCACGTTAGTAACTGAGCTGGTCTTTTAATGTTAACGAACCGAAATCCAAATGCCAAGAATTTTCGCCTCCGAGTTTAGAGATCATGAACAGCTATCTAAAGTCTAATAATAAAGAGTTTCTTTGAATTGACAAAGAGAGTCACTTTTAAATCATTAATTTGCAAAGAAACCTGATGTATAGATTAAAATGTTACGAAGCACTGGCATGTGAACACAATTAGATTATTAAACGGGTAGAGAGAGAATTTGGGTATGAATTACATATCCAGAAAAACCTTAAAAAATTACATATAAATGCAACACTAAAATCTTTTAAAATTCTTTTTGTATCGACATAGAACGTTTTGATAACTATAGTACACTTCATCTTCACGAATCTTAAAGAGAACTTTGAGTAGTGACAAAGCTGCCACGAACCACAAGTAGAAATATCAAGGTGTGAAAATTCATGTTAGAGCGAAAGGGAATTCGGTTTCTGAAGTAAACAACTCTATTTGCCACATAAATCTGCAAATATCAAAGATTTTACCTCTGTTATCTTCTATGGGTTGTATTTCATTTGAGCTTGTTTCAGCTTTGACTGAAGCAACTGTGACAAAGCACAACTGCAAAAATAAGACTACACCCGCTGTACCTCCCATTGATGTCCGTCGATACAACCTAAACTAGGTTGTGCATGAAGCAAAGAGATTTTGCACTGCTACTTAACTTAAGGTGTGTTTCGATGTTTTGCCATTGGCTTGCCCAGTGAATCGTGTCACGTCATAAAAAGAGATTCTATGCTATCAAATTTTTTTGTTTTTAAACACGTTTTAACCTGCGCGATTGAAATTTTTAATAGCAAGTTTGCGTTTTGACACGTATTAGCAAAATTGCGGGTTTTTCGTTAATTTTGAGCTTGCAAATTTGCGTTTTTGACATATTTTTAGTCTGCAAGCTTGCGCTTTTGATAATTTTTTTCAGCTTGAAACTTTGCGTTTAAAACATTTACTTTAACGTGGAAATGCGTTTTTGAAAGTTTTTTCATCATACCATTGGCATTTTTGACACTTTTTGGCTTGCGAATTTGCCATTTTGAGGTTACATGTGTAAGTTCGCAATATGTTCGCGTTGTTGATACTTTTTTTAGCTTGCTTAATTGAGGTTTCTGGACACTGAATGGTAATTCGTAAACTTGCTTTTTTGGCAGTTTTTTTAGCCTGAAAGCTTTTGCTTTTAACACCGTATTTTTTAGGTTTGCAAATTTGAATACTTATTAATGTTTTTATTAAGTTTGCCTTTTTGTACACTGTAAACTGAAAAGAGCCGAATCGACCCCAAAGGCCAATTCGGCCCCTATTTTTCAAAAGCCAATTTGGCCCACATTGGTCTGTTTTGGCAACAAAAGGCCAAAACAGGCTGTAAATGTGTTGATTCTACCCTTGTTAATTTTGAATTGGCCCTAACAAAACTTGTTTTGGCCCGTTTTATCAATTCGGCCTTTGAAAGGAGCCAATTTCAGCCCCTTGAAAGGAGCCATTTTGGACATACAAAACAGCCCCTTGAAAGGAGCCAATTCCAGCCCCTTGAAGGGAGCCATTTTGGACATACAAAACAACCACTTGTTTATAAATCCCAGCATTTAGATTGTGTAGAGTTGGTATACAAATATCACACCTAGCCTGGTTTGACTTGTAAGGTGGGAATGCAAACTTTACTTACAATGATAAGTTAACTTAAAATTATGATAAGCAATTGTACTTTTTGTAAGAAGATATATATGTATACAGTTTTCTGAATTGTATGATAATAAATAAAATGGTAAATGAACATATGAATTGTGTTTGTTTTACTTTATGTCTAATAATTGCAGAACAAGAAAAAAGCATTTCAGGTGGACTCAAAATGAGGCTGAATTGAATATAAAAGAGTCGAGTTGGCACTTTTTGGGGGGTCGTTTTTGAAAGGTATGAATTTAAAGTGGGTCATTTCAGCACCCCAAAAATCCAAAACATACCTCCTCATTTCCATATCAGCTCCTAAAAGGAGCTGAATTGGCTCTAATAATGTTGTCAATTCGACCCCAAATTAATGGTACTGTTCTGGACTTGCCGTTTTGGCCCCAGTTTTTGGGGCCGAATCGGCTCTTTTCATTTTACGGTGTAACATTTGGGTTTTGTCACTTATCTTAGCTTTCGGACTTTTGCATATATCTTATTCTTTCTTATACTGCCCTACGAATTCCAAATTTGTGTTATAGCAGTCTCTGCGTACGTGTGTGCTTTATTTTGTTTCGATCATGTGTTTAAATGCACCAAGCTTATGTATCCTGTATACCTCTCTTTATCTTCGGACGTACGTGCACATCGGCTATGAACTAACATTTCCTTCTCTTTTGGATTGCCGTATGCATGCTATGTTAGAGGTAGTACAATATTCAGCCGCAAAGCTGCCTGAGTAAGTTATGGTCAACTTGTTCCCGCACAATCAAAATGAATTAAGCAAAATAAATGTTATTGTTTTTATCAACATATGACAACGGGGAAAGTTACAGTTTGATACCACTGAATGAAAAATTGTTAATTGATTAGTGCTCGTACCGAGAATTTGAAAACTACCAAAAACTCTCAAGTCAAGCTCAAAAACAATGCATCTTCATACAACTTGGTGAACTATTTGATACACGTAAATACGGTGGGCCACAAGGTACACTTCTAATTCTTAGGGCCTGTTTACATGGAGATAGGGTAACCCTCCTAGGAGGGTCACCCTACCAGTAGGGTCAAAACATAGCCCTCCTTTACATGCCAACTTGACAAGCAAGGGTCACCCCGGGGATAGGGCTAGCGTCATGGCTCGGTCGCTAAGTTTTATACACAACAAAATGGCGGGCAAGCATTCTCTTTTGGCGCTAAATTCAGTTTTCCTTTCTTTAGCTTCCTTGGCTGCGGTTTTTCAGTGCTACGGCGTATTATTAGCAATGCTAATAGCTCAAAGGCATCGCCAAGGCCGTCTTAAACTTCAAGTCGCTAACCAATACTCTATAGCGTTGGCAAAATTACGCTATCTGCGAAGAATTGTTTGTCGTCGAGGAAGAGTTTGGAGGAAGCCTGGAAGAACGGAACGGTGATGGAAGAATCTTTTAAACGGCACTCTTCCACATACTGAATGGAGAAAAAATCTTAGAATGGATCGTGATGTATTCATGACAATAGCAAATGAATACCGCGAATACCTAGCGAATAACGTCATTTGATGCAATTCGAGATAGCCCTCCCCCTAGGGTCACCCTACCTTAAGCGTTTACATGGCTTAAATAAACAAAAAGCTGGCCCTCCTAGGAGGGTCATCCTACCTAGTAGATAGGATAACCCTACCCCTAGGGTGACCCTACCTAACATGTAAAGACAACCACGAAAAACAACAGAGGAGGGTCACCCTTCTGGTAGGGTGACCCTCCTAGGAGGGTGACCCTATCTTCATGTAAGCAGGCCCTTAAACTCAATTTGAATTCCAATTCCTAACTTCAAATTCCAATACCTCACTTCGAATTCCAAAGCCTCACTCCGAATTTCAAAGCCTCACTCCGAATTCCAAATAACTCTCTTCGAATACTAAAGCATCACTTCGGATTCCAAAACCTCATTCCGAATTCCAAAGTTTCACTCTAAAATCGAAATCCTTATTCCGAATTCAGAGTCACTACTTCGAATTCGAAAGCTTCACTCCGTATTTGAAATCTTACTTCGGATTCCAGAAACTCATTACGAATTCTAAAGTGTTACTCTAAATTTAAAAACTCACTCCAAAGTTCGAAATCTCACTCTGAATTCCTAAGGCCTCACTCCGAGCTCGTTGTTATTGCTGCGAGCGAAACGAGAAATCTCCTATTTGGAATACAGTGTAATCTTCGGTTGTCACTAGCAACGAACATGCGCTACATACGATCCATACCGTATCGAGAGTCGATTCTAGGATGTCACTAGCATGTATCGGTACATATGATACATGCGATCAGCGGTTCAAATCCTTTTTAAATAGAAAAGTATTGTCACTATTAAAACAAAATAGTGTACTCGCAGCAGTCACTTTCTATTAGAAATTTATGGAAGCCCTGAGGGGACATTAATTTTTTTTTCACATTTTTGAGTAAAATATTTTTAATGTTTTGTAAAGTAAAGATATTTTCACTTTTTTGGAATAAAAACATTTTTACGTTTTGGACCGAGTAAACTATATTTTCACTTTTATTCAGATCAAGTAAAATATTTTCACTTTTTTGGATCGAGTAAAAATATATTTTCACTTTTTTTCAGATCGAGTAAAATATTTTCATTATAAGTTGTGCTTATACGTGCGTGGTAATCGAAACTTTCTTGCACTGAGTAAAAATATTTTCACTTTTCAAAAAGCTTAATAGCCAAATCTTGCTTGTGTTGTACGTTGGAAAATGGCTGTTCGGAGTGCATTGGCGTTGATTACAACAGTTTCAGGTTTGCATGTGATTTATATATATTTGTATAATAATTTTTATGCTACTTTATACACAATAATAACAAAATGTGCCATACCACTGGTAAAACAGAGAGAAAGTCGTGAGGCGTGAGAGCTACAAGTCAAATACTGAATTGAATTACGACAATATTTAAGTCAGGGCCGTAGTTAGCACGAGGACAGACGAGGCAATTGTCTGGTCTTAATTTTGTAATTCAAGAACAGTATTTGACTTAGCTCTCACGCCTCTCGACTTTCTCTCTGTTTTACTCGATTCATAAAAGTGAAAATATTTTTACTCGATTCAAAGGTGAAAATATTTTACTCGGTCCAAAACGTATAGTACAAATATTTTTACTCCAAAAAAGTGAAAATATTTTCACTTTACAAAAAGTGAAAATATTTTACTCAAAAATGTGAAAACAAAAAATTTATTAAGTATTAAGCAAGGGGGGTGGGGGTGGGATACATTTTTGTCTTCGCCCCAGTTTTCGCTCGCCATCTTGATTAAAGAGGAAAAATAGGGACTGCTCGTAGAAGAGTACTTATAAACTTTTACTTATGTTATTGATAAAGGCGACTCCAAATTCTAGCTAAAAATCTGCTGATTTTAAGTTTACAACACTCAACAGCACAGCCGCAATAATTGAGATTTAGGAGTAAATTTTTCGAATTTGCAGCGAATTTTTCGAATTTGGAGTTAGTTTTTAGAATTTGAAATGAGGCTTTTGAATTCGAAGTGAGGTTTGGGAATTGGAATTGAGGCTTTGGACTTCGGAGTGAGACTTTGGAATTCAGAGTGAAGCTTTGGGATTCGGAGTGAGATTTTAGAGTTCGGAGTGAGTTTAAGAATTAGGAGTACCCTTGTGGACCACCGTACGCAAAAGATTTTTTCAATTCAGCAGAGCTTCAGTCGTGAACATTTTTAGAATTAAAGCAGTTTAGATGTCCCTTAAAAAGCAGATTAAGATAAAAAAAGGGCAAATTTTTCAATTGGAACTTTTCTGCGGCTTTAAATTTTTTTCCTCAGTGCACTATTTTTTTTATAAGAATATTGTTTTTCGGACCGAGGCTGGATTGGATATTCTTGTTTTCTGGCCGATTTTAGGCTGAAATAATTCTTACAAATATTCTTAGTTTTGGGAATATAGGTGTCAAGGAATTTCCGGTTTTAAAATGACTGTGGTATTGAAGAGTTCAAAGGTAAGAAATATGTATATGGCTTTGCCATTTGGGATTCGGAGTGCAATTGCATATATATATATATATATTTCATTTCAAACATGCAAAGTTATAT
>JAOBAY020065382.1:0-12363 GCA_025331085.2 Zoanthus sociatus
CATGAAGAAGGCATTCGACCGAGTGCTTAGGAAAGCAAATGAACAGGCTCTGAGGATAGAAAAAGTGCTAAAAAGGCTTGTGACTGCAGTTATGTCTCTGTATGCAGAATCAAGATCAAGGGCGGGAACATCAGAGGCTTTTAACATAACAAGAGTGGGAATACCAGGGTTTTCCTTTTCGGCCGGCGACCGGCAATTTTTGCCGTCTGTGAATCGCTTCGTCACTGGCAACTGTTATTATCACAAAAACATCCTTGCAGACAAGAATGCAAGTGTTGATAATAAATATGGAAAGGCTTGTGCTACCATGCCCAACTTCTCCACCTGTTCAAAATTCAACTACTGCTATTTCATTTGAAAAGGAAAACCCTGGAGTACACCAGGGATCAGCTATTAGCCCACTACTCTTTATCACAGTACTGGAGGAGGCAACTAGGTTGGCAAGAGATGGGACCATGGAAGCTGTTTTATGCTGCTGACTTGGTACTGACAGCAGAATCAAATAAAGGAGTGATTGAGATGTTTAACAGGTGGAAGGGATGGAGCAGACATGCTCACATGTTAGGCTAATCTAAAATTGAGTCAAAGACTCAATTAAATTAAGCTTTTACACAGAGCTGTCTTCCCAGTTAGTAATAACAAAAATTATGGACTATTTTTAATAATATTGCTTCATCATTTTAAGGACAAACTGAGGAAAGACTTACTCAAGGGGTACAATGACACATTCTGTAGGAAAAGCAGTAAAATAACTCAATATGATAACGACACATATTTTTATTAATTTCAAAGATCCAATTAATCTTTTGGATCAAAACAATTTCCCCAGATATTCGTTAATTTTTAAGCATGTGAAATCAAGATAGCAATGTAACTAAATTTATTCTTATTAGTGTTTTTGGCAAAAACTTGTGAAACTGTCAATTTTTTTATGAATTAGAATTCAAAAATTAACTTGCCAAACTTTCCTAAAAATTCATTTTGACAGTTTTTGTTTAATAAAAATGCTCGTGGCAACAACTGACATAGAAATCCTGTTATACATATACTGTACCAACAACAAAAAATCAAATATGGCAAATACTAATTTATAAAATCATTTAATCTGCATGCTATCTAGTGAGTATAAGTAATCAATTATTTATCAGAAAAGTATTTAAATTGCATTTTTTTCTTTGGCATGCTGCAAATGGGTTTTTAAAGCCAAAATAATGAAATGAATGTTAATGAATTTTATAATTTATTTTCATTTTTAAACTAACATTTAGAGCTGACCAATTAACAGTTTCAAAACAAAGAGTTTTCATTGTAAAATTGCCAAAGGCTTTGTAGCCTAGATACAAACATTACTTTAACATTGTTCTCTCGACCTTTATTTGTCTAGAGATAACAGTTGAAATAAGATATTATTTAAACAGAATAAATTTGCAGATAGAAAGTTAGAAAAAAACTACTCAAATATTTTCATAAATTCTGGTCTTAAAACAAGTTTAACTTAGTTTTACCTATTTTTTTCAAAAATCCAGGTACTAACAATTATACATAAGTCTTGATCGACACATAAAATCAATACATTATAAAACATAAAAAAAATTAGGTGAGAGAATATTTGAATATTTATGAATACTTACTTAAAAAGATTGAAGTTTTAGTCTTAAACTTAAAGCAATGATTTTATTAAACTGAAAGTTAATAAACAATATATTAATTTTCTGGATAAACTTGTAATCAAAGCTCTGAGCATGATTTACACAACATTTCTGTTGAATACTTTCTAAGTTTTGTTTTTAGACGTTAAGTTAAAAAAATTTTTTTTAATGTATTGAATAATAATTAATTAATGTTATTATGTGATCAGTGATTAAAGGGTGAAAAGTTGCTTATTTGGAGTTAAGTAAACACATTTTACTGCTTCATAAATCTTCACCAGCAACAGACTGACGAAAAAATGTTCTTTCGTCACAGCTAAATGAAGTTAGTTGGACCATAGTGGGTCTATTAAACTAAACTAAAATTTTTAATTTATTCCAGATTGGCTCTTCGCAGTTGACAGAGCAGCTTTAAAGGTTGCTGACAAGTTCAACTAGCTAGGTGACGTGATTAGTGCTGATGGTGGTGCTGAAGAGAGTGTGATTGTGGGAGCAAGATCAGGATAGAAAAAGCTTAAAAGAGATCTCCTACCTGTACTGTCTTGTAGGGTTTTCTCCCTTTGCTTGGAGGGAGAGTGTCCCATGCATGTGTTAAAAGTATCATACTGGATAGTAGTGAAACTTGGACAGTGAATAAGGCTGAATTGAAGGGTCTCATGCAAAAACAACGAACGTGACTTTGTATGAAATGTGCAATTCTCCCAAGGGTTATAAGGACATAATAGGGATAATGTAGGGAGAGATCAGAACTTGATCAAAATTCACATATGTAATTTTTGTCTAATGGAAAAACAACTTGACTTTATATGAAACGCTAAATTCTCCCAAAAGTTATGAAGAGACAATGGGGATAATCTAGTAAGAGTTGAGAACTTCATCAGAAGTCACTTACATCATTTTTGCACTAGACCCTTTAATTATTGAGGCTGGAGCTCAATGATATGAAAATGATAAGATGGATGTGGAATGTCACCTTGGAGAATAAAAAGCCTTCTTCAAAACTAAGGGAGTGTTTGGGCCCTGATAGCATTAGAACTGAATTAGAAGAGGCAGATTGAGATGGTTTGACAACGTAGAGAGATGCAGCATGCACTGTGATGATATCCTGGTGAAGAATTGGAGATATAAAGTTGTTGAGGGGCAACAAAGAAAGGTAACCTCAAAAGATTTTGTGCCAAGTTGTTAATTATTAGTGATTTAACCCTTGTCCTGCTAAAAACTATTTCATATAAATTAAACTTAACTTTTAAACCTGTTGATGAAACCTTACTAAATGACCATTCATTTTCTTTATCTTTGTAAGTATAATCTAGAAATGTCAATGGTTTTGACTAATTCTGAAGTTTTTATTTTCTAAAACAATTAAAATTTTTGGCTTTCAAAGGTCTAGCATGTAAAGGGTTAAGTGGCATTTTGAAGTTGTGACATCAGCACTAACAACCTTGTTAGATTGCGGGCGTAAGTATGGCGTCTACAGTCATGAGCAATCACTTTTTGTTATTTATTTGTAAGGACATGGATCGAAGAATCGAGATAAAAATACATTTCCGGTGACATATCAGGAAATAATTTAGGGGATCAGCTTTCCTTTAATAACATTTCTCGTCCAATGTGTTGCCAGCCCGTGCGTGTACATGTAAATAAACCACTCGCTTCACTCTCTAACTCTTAATTGATAGAAATATTAGAAAAGTTGATTGTTGTTAACAGGATTTAATGCTAGTTTATTATAAATGAATCCCCTGCCAATATTAATTGTTTTAACTTCATAGAAGGTATTTTGAGGTGATCCGTATTTATGTTTTTATTAAGTATTAATGGATATATTAGGTGATTTCAGATTGAGTTAAAAGGTTTTCTTGCTTATCTTTTTTTTAAAAATTCACTTTCTGCTTTTCAGGTTAATAAAACACACTTTGAACAGAAAGATACATGTATGTCAAAAAGATTTTCCAGGTATCTTCTATGGAAGCCTGCAAAAAATAGAAAATCATTTTTCTCAAGAGCACCATAAATAAATGAGCACAGAGCATACAAAGAACCTTATATGCATCAAGTTTTCTGGATTCTTATTTCCGAGTGTTCCGAGTTTAATTTGCTAGATTCTTATTCCCAAGTGTTACAAGATTGCTAGATTCTTATTCCCAAGTGCTCCGAGTTCCCTAGATTCTAATATTATTTCCAAGTGTTCCGAGTTTGATTTGCGAGATTCTTAAATTTCAAGTGTTCTTTGTTCGCTAGATTCTAAGGCTTATTCCCAAGTGTTCTGAGTTCGCTAGATTCTAATCTTATTTTCAATTGTCCCGAGTTTGATTTGCTAGATTTTTATTCCCAAGCGTTTCGAGTTTGCTAGATTCTTATTCGTCGCCGTCTTCTTTCTTTCTTTCTTTCTTTCTTTCTTTTTTCACTCTTAACATCCTTGTGGGCGACGCGGTATTAAAAGCCATGGAACAAAAGTCAATCACCGCGCTGATTCTCTTAGATCTATCAAAGGCCTTTGACAGCTTAAGCCACCCAATTCTACTAGAAAAAATAAGACACATCGGCGCATCTATAAGTGCAGTAAAGTGGTTTCAAAGCTACTTATCGGGGAGGTCGCAGTGTGTCCGTATCGGCCAAGCAGTGTCATCCCCAAGGCCCATCACCCACGGCGTACCACAGGGAGCAATACTATCGCCATTATTGTTCAGTATATACTTGAATGACCTCCCGTCCTCTCTAAACCATTGCAATCTCGAGTCATATGTAGACGATTCGAAAGTTTTCATGGCTTTCCCTGTCAAGAACAATGAAGAAGCAAAGAGACAACTCGAAGAAGACCTCCATCTGACTGCCAAGTGGTGTTTACAGAACCAATTGCTCATTAACCCACACAAAACAAAGTTTTTACTTATCGGCACATGGCAAATGTTAAAAAAGCTCCCATCCGACATGAGCCTGAATTTCCTTGGTGAGCTAATTCATCCAGTAGAATCAGCCAAGGACCTTGGAATCTTAGTGGATTCCCGCCTAACTTACGACCTTCATATCAGCCACCTTGCCGCATCATGTACATCCAAGCTTATTCAAATCAACCGTGTAAAGAAGTCATTTGACACAGGAACATTGTCCCTTCTTATATCTGCCTTGGTAATTAGTAAACTACTGTATTGCTCTACAGTCTGGTCTAATACGTCAGCGAAAAATGTCAAGAAACTTCAATTAGTACAGAATTTCGCCTGCAGAATTATTACGAACACTCGCAAATTTGATCATATATCTCCCGCTCTTCAATATCTCAACTGGCTCCCTATAAACAAACAATTAAAGTTCAGAGAAGCCGTCTTGATGTACAAGATAATGAACAAACAAGCTCCATCCTACTTATGTGATAAATTTCAGAAAAAGAAATACTGCAGAACCAGGAACAGTAATAACCTACAAATCCCCCTTTTTAAATCTAAATCAGGACAAAGAACCTTCGAATACAGAGGTGTAAAAATCTGGAACAATCTAAACAATGAATTAAAATCTGAAATCTCACTGACCACTTTTAAACACAATTTAAAGAAAGCCCTAATTGCGGAAAAATAAGTTTTATTGTAAATATAAATCAGAATCAGTATATAATTTTTAGCTCTTGCCATTTTATATTTTAACTTTTTATATTTTTATTATTATTATTATTTTTATTATTATTATTATTATTATTACCATTGTAATTTATTGTTGAAAAGCCCTAATGGGAACAATAAAGTATCTAATATCTATCTAAGACTCGGTCGTCCGGAAATTATCTGTTTAGGATATTATTGACAACACCAAGTCACTGCCATTTACCACGAGGTCAGCCTGGCGAGAAATATAAAATCAGTGCCCCGACATGCGCAGAGTCCACCCACACCTAAAGCAAGGAACAAGGCTCTCTCAAAAACTGACGAATATTAAAGACATCAAACGTTATTTTCAGCTTAGCCCCTTTCTCCACAGATGGCCTTCTGTTTGTAAGATACAACCAATCATTCGCGACAACAACAGAGGCAGTAATTGTCCCAAGATCTTTCCTCGATGGAATTCTCACAGCTCTACATGTTTGCCTCAATCATCCTTTTTGTCACCAGCTATAGAAATCTTACAACGTCATTTTTATGCACTGGACATTAATAGTACCCTAACAAGGATTTCATTTACATGCCATACATGTGCCCCCCTACAAAAGTTTCCACGCGCTCTCATGATTCAGACGTCTGGGGACCCACCTGGTGTTGTTGGCATCTCTTTTGCTGTTGATGTTATCAAACCCAACGACAATTAATTATGTTACTCAAAGAGTGTTTAACCTCTTACACCAGTACATGCCTCTTACCAGACGAAAAGTATGACACTCTGAGAGATGCACTCACTCATCTTACCCATCGACGGTCCACGAGCAAGTTTTTTTTTGTAAATAGACCCTGCACCAAGCTTTGTATCGGTAAGTAACAACGATGGCCTAAAGCATCTTAATGTATGGCTCGATGTTGAGCGTGTCAAGACTGTGAATAAAAATCCAGTGGCAGAAAAAGCTGTACAAGAACTAGAAGAAGAATTCTTACGTCAAGAACCTAGCGGAGGACAAGTTACTTCAAAGGGCCATGCCATAGCCACAGCTCGTGTTAACTCACATTTGCGACATCAAGGTCTCTCCACTCGTGAATTATGGACAACAACGTAACCAGTTCACAGGTGACCACTCCTAATTTTTAATTATCATGCCATCTTAGCACAACATTGACAAAGGTCTACCAACCATGCCTACAGTGAAAAGTCTAAGAAACAGCACAACTCAACTACCTACCACCCTCAAAAACAGGTTGGAGATGTCGTGTATTTAACCTAATACCGTAACAAACTACTTGCTCGTGACCGCGACATTGTAACTGAAGTCAACGACCCTTGTTTTTACATTAAGAAGTTTTCAGGATCCCAACTACGCAGAACGTAAAAGTCAAACTGTGTGAATGCTACGTCGTTCCCGCCCTCAATCCTTTCTCTTGCCTCTCCTTCGACAAGACTATAAGGAAGACTGTTAAGACTCATGATCACCAACTGCAGATGCACCTTCAGCATCTCATGAGTTCTTACCAGAGTCACCCCCTGAAGAGGTCACTCGTCCATATGATGCTGGTCCCGTAATTTTACCTATACCAACGTACCACGACAACGTCTTCAAATTCGAAGACCCTTACGAAGACCGAGAAACTACAGACAGGATCTACCAGCCGCAGAAGAAACCACAATTGCTAATACAACACCTAATACCAGGACTTCAAGAAACTCCTTTGCGACCACATCGGGTACGTAAACCACCCAACTATCTTAAACGCTGCTTGTTTTACTAAACCCATTTATCAACTACATGAATATAGTTTACATTATCTGTTACTGTTTTAAGCTATGTTACTTATGAGGAATAGAAAAACATGGGAAGTTTTAACATGGAAATGTTTAGATTGTCTTGAACAAGACTTATAGTGGTGAATTTCTTGATTAAGTCCAGAAAAAGTCCTTGAAATGATACTGATTATCAAATTCTTTTGCAAACAGGTAATAATAATAATAATAATAATAATAATCCTCTGTTACTGCTGAACGACGAAAGAAGTGATTAAGATGGACAAAGTTGACAAGAAACCGTTATTCGAGTGAACATTACATCAGCAGTGAACCAGGAAGGCAAGAATGCAGAAAGAGAATGGTAGACCTGTGGAAAGCCCACAACACCAACAACAAGCTAATGGAAGTTACTGAACAGGGATTAGTTGATCAAGTACGCCAAATTTAGAACAAGAAGTGGCTAGAGACTGTGGAAGAGGAATAAATAGCTCTGAGAGTACGACATGTGCTTCAGGGGACTCAACTATAAAGAGCTTATACAAGCAACATCTGATACCCAAGAAAAACACCAAAAGAGGAACTAAAGTTACACAGTTAAAGAGGAACTCAGTGTTTCCACCACTGAAGTGCTACAAGAAGAGATCAGTCCAGAACTCAAGGCTTTCCGTGACAGGATTCTAGAAGTGATTCTTCTTTAACAGAGAGTTGGATTACCATCACTGAAGTCAAGTGATAGAGCAAAGCTGAGAGCTGAGAAGTTGGTGAAGCCAATGAAGCCACCAAGAGGATTTAGATGCACAAAATCACTGAACTAAATTCATTACTGAATGCAGCTTTATATGCCACTACAGCGTCATATGCCACAACAGAAAGAATGGGAATGTTGAAAAAGAGAAAAGGAAAAGAACCATTCTGAAAGAGAAGAATTAAGAGAAATATCGAGGTTTGGAAAAAAGACTGAGCAAGATTGAGGAATTCCGAAGAGAAACATCAGAGTGAAGCAAAGTGAGAGGGAAAGGTTGAACAGAAAATATCACCTTGAAGAAAAGGGCATTTTGTACGTATCAGGTGTGCATGATGAAACAGAAGATTATGGCACGTGGAATTAAGATTAAAAGAATATGACGAGAGATGCCAACAGTTTAGACAGAACCACCTATTTCAAACTAATCAAAAGTTGTTCTATGAAACACTAGATGGAAAGCAGCGAGGAGAAACAGAGTTACCAGAACCCACAGAAGCTACCTCCTTCTAGATCTGTTGCAAGATTTGGTTGGAGGAAGTTGGTCACAATGAGAGAATATCTTGGCAAGAGGACCTAGAGCTAGAGTTCCGTATAACAGAAGTACAACAAGATGTAAACATTACCGTGGAGGATATTAGAACTTGAGTGAACAAAATGGCAAACTGGAGGGCAGCAGATCCTGACCTAGTACAGGGTTCTAGTTTAAGAAACTGACAGGACTTCACTCTAGCTATAGATTACAAGAACACTTACAAGAATGTGCATGTTAAGGAAATGTGCCAGAGTGGATGGTCAGTGGAAGAACAGTTTTGATACAGAAGGATCCAGTGAAGGTTGCCCAGGCCAGCAACTATCTCCCTATTACCTGCCTACCTATGATGTGGAAGCTTTTAAGAGGAATTATGGGAGAGAAATTATACCAACACCAAGAGAGGAATGGAAGGCTAGCAGATGAACAAAAAGGTTGTAGGAAAGGCTGTAGACAAGGCAATCCTGAAGAACTGCCGAAAAAAGTTGACAAACTTAAATGCTGAAATGCCTGGGGATAGTTGGGGCTGCCAAAAATATGATCTCCGCATATGCGGACTCGCCAGTTGTTCTATCTGATATTACCATTACTCCTGGGGAGGAGTACGATATCCTCAAAACGCTAGACGTCAACAAAGCTACAGGCCCTGACCGGATTCCTACCAAGTGACAGTTACACCAATACTGCCGCCTGGTTAGTCCAGTTGGTAAGGCGCCAGTCTGCAGTGCGGGAGGCTCGGGTTCGATTCCCGGCCGGACTAACACTCAGGGTGTTAAAATAACTGAGAAAAAGGGGCTGCGTTTGCTCTAACATCTGCAAATGGTTAGACTTTTGCGTCTTCTCGGATAAGGACGTTAAATTGTAGGCCCAGTCTCTCGATTTCTCTGTTGAGGGACTTAAAAGAACCCACACACTTCTTGCAAAGAATATGGTGATGATCCCGGTGTTGTTGTTGCTTTTTTCCACTGAGGGCATTATCTATCGGCTGCCAATTTGCGCCATAACATGTGAGCCGCTCAAGCGGACTTTCTAAGACAATCAACTGTTAAAAGCCTGTATTTATTTTGTAAAGCACTTAGAGATTTAGGATAAGCGCTATATAAATATTGATATAATATATAATAAAAACTTCTTAAAAACTGTGTACCGAGCATTTGTTCCTCTCTCGCTGCGCTCTTTAATAAAAGTCTCACCGTTGGAAAATTACCTAAGGATTGGAAAGTTTCCAAAATCATCCCAATCCCTAAATTTGGTTCGGCTGGTGTGGTGACAAATTACCGACCAATGTCCTTATTATTGTTGGCATCTAAAGTGCTCGAGAGATCAGTATACAACAGAGTAATCTTAAATGTAGTTGATAGACTGCACGCATTGCAATTCAGTTTTCTAAAGGGTAAATCTACAACAGCTTCTCCGTGTATTACAGGAGATCGGCGGTATGTTGGACAGCAGGTGTCAGGTCGATGCACTTTATTTGGATTTTGAAAAAGCCTTTGACAAGGTTAACTATCAGTTGCTACTTGCAAAGCTGCGTCGCCTAGGTATCGGAAGAAATATTTTGCTCTGGTTTACCGACTACCTTTCTGATCGCCATCAAAGAGTTACCACCCTAGGTGAAACTTCTCAGTTCCTCCCGGTCCTCTCCGGGGTACCTCAGGGGTCAATAATTGGACCTCTTTTGTTCCTCGTTTACGTGAACGATTAGTCCTGGCTGTGTCTCACGTGGCTCGTCAGTTGCAATGTTCACTGATGACACAAAGTGCTAAATGGACACTTATCGACATGCGGACCAGAACATCATCACGACTGAGGAAGAAAAGTGGAAAGGTATTAGGACTAAATATACCTGAAAATTTTTGGAAGTATACAATTCGGCCATCCTAGGAATTGCTCACCTGTTACAGAAAGTGTGGTGTTTCTAAGCTGCGGGAAGTCGCCGAGACATAATCAAAAACCTCCAGAAAAAAAAAGAATGGAGAGCATTGTAATTGTAATAATAATAACAATAATAATAATAATAATAATAATAATAATAAGAGGAAGGAAAAACTTATAGCGATTAATACGTGGGCAGTGTCCTTAATGAGACACGGGGCAGATATCATAAAGTGGAATGTTGCTGAGCTTGATGACATTGACAGAAAGACTCGGAAAATTTTGACAATGAATAAGGAGTTTCATCCTAAAAGCGACATTGATCGGTTATACGTACCGCGGAGTAAAGGTGGTAGGGGGCTAATTGATTGCAAGAACTGTGTTACTACAGAAGAGAATAGTCTTGGTTGGTACGTAAAAAATCATGTTGAACCATTGCTTGTTGCAGTAAAGGAGAGCAATACTATATCTGGCAGTGAAGAGTCAATAAAATCAGAAGAGTTTAAAAGTCTAAAACAAAATGAAAGGATTAACGCGTGGAAGAACAAAGCAATGCATGGTCAATACCTCAGAGAAATGGATGGCAAAGACATAGTTAACACCTGTGGATGGTTGCAGAAAAGTGATTTGAAAGGCTGTGCCGAGGCATTGATCTGCAGTGCACAGGAACAAGCTCTGCAGACAAATTACATCAAATTTCATATCGATAAAGCCATTGACATTTGTAGAATGTGTGGCAACAAAAATGAGACGGTAAGTGAATGCAGTATGTTAGCGCAGAGAGCATACAAAAGGAGGCACGATAATGTTGCAAGGTATGTGCATTGGCGTCACTGTAAAAAATATAAACTCGACAGAACCAACAAATGGTACGATCACAAGCCAGAGGGAGTAATTGAGAATGATGAGTACAAGATATTATGGGATGCTATGATTCAGTGCGACAAAAAGATTGAGGCCCGAAAGCCAGATATTGTATTTGTGGATAAGAAAAAAAGGGAGGTTAAGATCATTGATGTTGCGATACCTGGTGATGTTAGAGTAAATGAGAAAGAGCTTGAAAAGATTGACAAGTATAAACCTTTGAAGGACGAGATTGCACGTTTATGGAAAATGCAGAGGGTAACTGTAATCCCGATTGTTGTTGGAGCACTGGGAGCGATAACAACTCGGTTTAAAAAATTTGTGAGGGAAGTAGGAATAGAAATGCGTGTTGAGCACGTGCAGAAGACTGCTCTACTTGGGACAGCAAGAGTGTTAAGATTGGTACTTGGCTCCTAAGTATCCTGGTTCAGAGACCTGAGAGTCCTTTGGCAGCTGGTTGCTGCCTGCACTCACAGTGATTTTTCCAAAGCAACTAAGACACCAAGCTTTGAGATGAATTCTAACAAACATAATAATAATAATACCTTTATTTAGGTGTCAAGTTTATTTAGCCGGCCAAAGGCCTACTAATTGGGGACACCATATAATGTATAAATGAGTTGTATACACATTCAGAGCTTTATACATGGTAGGGTTCCCACATATATTCATCAATGAACAGTCAAATTATAACGTGCGATCAAATACAGAGCACCTACTGCTCGGTTTGCCCTGCAAGACCAGGATGACAACAGGAGACAGACCATTCCCTGCAGCTTCACCAGCTTTGTGGAATGCATTCCCAGACGGGTTAACAACTTTGGGCAGTTTTAGATTTTTATGGCGCGGCTAATTGTATTAAAAGCGCAATATTTTGAAACTTGCTTATAACTTAAATTATTTTAACATAGATTTTTACATGAGATTGACTGTTTACACAATAGTTTTATCTGGTGTCAGTTCTGTTTAAAAATACTGTAATTTTTCTCCATTTCATTGTAACACAACTGTTGTAATGTAAAGCAAATTGTTCATAATACATGCATGAATTTGCGTTACTGTATAAATAATAAAGTTATGTTATGTCAAAAAACATTTGCTTGTGGAATTCGGAATCCTACTTTTCAGAACCCGGAATTCAGGTCTAGGAGTCGGCGGAATCCCAAAATTCCGGCACTGAGGTAAAATCTTGAATCCGATATCTGGGAGTCCACATCATGGGATCCGGAATCCAATTAAGACTGTCGTCATGGATTACAGACATGGGGTGAAGTAATAGAAATCAAATGTATAGAAGGATTCGAGAGAGATAATCCCAGCCTCATATAAAACCAAAGTTTTAAAGT